>JBAMHZ010000017.1:25946-43522 GCA_037177395.1 Alpinia galanga | reverse complement strand
CGATCGACTAGGGAATGGTCGGACACCGTGCCCGACCATTCCCCGGTTGGTCGCCGGTCGGATTGCGACCGGCGCCAGTCGGAATCGCGGCGCCAGTGGTCACGCCACTGGCGGTCGCGATTTCGACTATTTCCGGCCAGAATTCAACCGGGATTCCTCCGGTGCCGACCCTCTATGATTCACCGGCCCTATTGGGTTATAATTTGGCTTCGACGACGACGAATTCCGGCGACAACGACGGTGACAAATGGTGACACTCACGTGCGCGTAGGAGACAGGTGCGCAAGGTAATGGTTCTCTCTCTCTCTTTATATATATATATATATATATATACATATACAAGAATACTAGGGATGCGAGCATAGTACATTTACAATTACAAATAAAAATGAAAAGCTAATAAATATCTCCAAAATTATATTCTAATGGAATGATGATTTTACATTTTCCGGGTGAAAAAAATATAAAAATTAGAAATATAATGTAATTATGTTGATATATTTACATCATTTATCATTCGACTGCCTCTTTGGAGCTTTATAAATAATAGCTATGTGATGAAAATTATATATCATTTAATTATTTTTTCCTGCATAGTTTCTTAATTTTAAAGGTTGGCTTCCATTTTTTTTATTATTAAAATAGGATAAACTTTATTCATTTATATAACGGTACTACTGTTTACTGCTTTTTTTTCCTAGCATATTTAAATAATTATATATTTATATGCAAGATTTTATATAATGCAAAAGGTCTTAAATTGTTTCCCGCTGGGCCGCGGATCTGCCTGGAGCTTTTCTTTTAATGAGATTTTGGAGCTTCTACACTTTCTTCTTGACCCATAGTTTTCTCTGACCCAGATTAGTGATCTGGGCATCCAAGCCTTTTCCAGTTTGTTAAGATTTTACATAGTTAATGGCAATTACAAAGCTTGATAAGTATGAAAAAGGATAAAAGAAACGGTTACAATTGCAAAGCTTAACAAAGTAGAATTCAATTGCAAAGCTTGACAAAGTAGCATTTATTTATTTGTTGATAAGGTTGATAAATGGAGACGTACGAGAATTCACATTCTGCAATCAATCTTTTAGCCATGAAGTTAATCTCCAGCGATTCAGGGAATATGCATTCATAGCAACGCGTGTGCACATTCTGGGACAGTACATCAGCATGTTCAACTCAAGGCCACAGAAAATGATGTATCGATAAGCTTTGTCATGTTCTTGACACTCTGAAGTCAACTAAAATGCTTCATCGAGATGCCCCTTCTTTTGGTTAACTTAAAACAGGCAAGAGACAGCAAGTCGCATATTTGTCCATCAAAACCCTCCAACAATTGAGGGATTGAATCAGAGTGGGAATTCTTTTTGAAGAATATCAAGGTTTCGAGAGTCACAGGCATCAAACATGTCATTCCGAGAAGCACAGCTGCAGAAACAGAAACCAAACTCAACTACTCTTTTCAACAGTGGAAGATTAGATTCACTTTTTTTCTTATAAATTAATAGAGGAATAGAAACTAGTTACTTGCAGCGTACCTGAGAGAAATCCTCAAATACTGCCAGGCATTGTCTGCTTTTGGGTTCATAGCAAGTGCCCTAACATAATATCGGATAGATTCTTCATATATACCCTGAACAATTAAAAAGAACAATAAAAACCTTAATTTGGCTGACTGAAAACCATCTGGAACTGCATGCATTTGGAGAAAGGAACATTGTACAGAAGAATACTAAGTACCGTAAACCAATCAGTAATCTGTCAAAAATCATCATGCTACTCAATGGGCACGGAGCTTGAATCAGACCTTGATACAGTGTGATCATTAATAAGAGACATGTTCCTGGGCGCTCTCTCTCTCTCTCTGCCTGTCATTGTTGATGTCCTAATCTTATGTAAAAGCAATTTTCAAAGTTTCATTTCTCGTCCAAGTATTATGTTGAGTTTCATTATTGGCACATCCTAGTTAAACATCTTTTCGAGATTATACAACAAGCATAGATGAACTTAAGGGGGAAGAAGTGTGTTATTAGGTGAATAGAATTATTAATGTTGTGGGTTTAATCCAAATTTGGTAAATTTAGGTTTAATATTTTGTCACGGATCCTAGCTATATAATATGTAATGGCTCTCTTTTCATAAAGTACATTTAATTTCACCGACTACTACAATATCCAAAAGTAGAATCATAGTACTAAAGCAAAAATCCTGTGCACTTCAATTTTTTCCTTTGCCATTTACAAAAAGAAAAAGGATTATTCAAAAGATTCAGAGACCTTATTTGCATTAACCAAGTGTTCCAACATATACTTCTCCTCCAAGGATGTGTGACATGGCATTACTCTAAAATGATTATGACATAAAAGCTTACTTTGAAAATAACAAACCTGATTTGCATAGCTTATACCCATGTTTGCCCATGCACGAACATAATTGGGCTTTAAGTCTAGTGCCTATAAAACAATTGCAAGCATGGAAAAAGTTAAAAAGGTAAGTACAAAAACAAAGCTAAAAATGCACAAGAAGACGATGAAAAAATTCCAATAGAACAACAATGTGGTTGAAGTGGATACAGGACATTTATATGTGACAAAACCTCAAATATCATCGTTTTTGAAAGTCTAGCAAGCTGCTGTGGACAAAAAGAATTCATGGAGAAAACTATGCAGAAATACATATCAAAGCCTAGTGAAATACCTCAAAAGCAAAAGCCTGTCTAACATCTAATGGGAAATGGAAATAAAGCATTGCTTTGATCTGAAGTTGCAGAGATAATATAACTGGATATGCCACAAAACTGAAGATTAACTGGAATGATGTAGGGAATTCTGCTGTTCCAATTAGCTATGTTGTACAATCTGAAGATTGTGAAGAGAAACTGCAGAAGAAGCTCTAAATCTAATGGAATTTGTGATAAATTGATTGGGTAGCTATCAATTAAGAGTTTAATCGTTGCATTTGGTTAACACTATAAATGAATAAAATGTTTGTAAAAAAGCTTGTTGCTCAGCTTGGTAAAACCTCATTATGACAGAATAAATCTCATAAACATATAAACTAGAACATGGGTGCTTGCTAAAAACAGTCGAAGACCTCTTTTGACCACAAGGCAGTTAACAGATCATAAGCAGGCTAGTTATGAGAGTTCATTCACAGGCTCATCGCTAGCTGTTTATGTAGATAAATGTACAAAACTATACACAAACAAGATGTATATATAATAAAAGAAAATTATTCCACATAAATATCAGCAACATTTCATGATCAAGTACAAAGCCTGATGGCTAAATGAATAGAAAATATAACCAATAAATAAAGCTACCTGTTGGTAGGCTGATATGGCATCCGCACTCTGGATACTATTTGCTTGTGTTGCACCAAGTTTATTCCATAGTGAATAATCATAAGGCTTTAGTTTTAATGCTGTTTGGAAGGACTCTATGGCTTTATCATATTCCCTTGACAAATTGTACAAGACTCCTAAAACTATGTGGACATCAGCATCCTCAGGAGACATTTGAGCTGCCTCATTGTACAACCTTGCAACCTAATATTAATAAATAAAACAGTTATCTCTCAACATTAAGACAGAAAAAAAAATATTCAAACTTCAAAAGTATTTCACATCATTTATGAAAAATTCAATATTAGTGCCACACCAGTTAAACAGACAAAGAATGGGCAGCTGTTAATATTAAGTTTGATTTTTCTAGCTTCAAGATGGAGATTGATTCTTGTAGTGCAGTGTCATATAATTAGGGAAAACCACACAATCAAACAATATGATGGTAGAGTTATCCACTGAATATGATGGCTTAAAAGCAAGTCAACTCAGGTTCCCATAAATTAGGAATGTCACAGACAAAGTCAAAACATCTCCTTTGTTTCCTAAGCGAAGCAATAAGACAATATATACTATGGTGCAAATACTTACATCAGCATAATATGGAGAATCTGCCAAATGTGGTGGAGCTAAAACACCATATTTTGGATGGTTTTGAAGCCACATATAGAGGTACTTCAGTGCCTCTGGTTGCTCAAGTTCTGAGGTCGACCGAGTAAAAAAGAATCAGTCTAGAAACTGAATAAAATCTTTACAATTATGAAATTGCTGATATCCTTCATTACAATTTATGAAACAATTATGTAGACATAGGAAAAAAAATACTGACAAGAAAAAATTTATAACAAGAAAATACTTCAAAAATGCAAGATATTAGCAATAACATTGTCCCTCCATGGTTTAAGATTTTTATCTGTAAAACTGAAATATCTTAACCAAATATTCAAGCTTAAAACTGCCCCTCCGTGGTTTAAAGATTTTTTATCTGCACAATTGAACATGCTAACCAAATGTTCAAGCTCAAAAACTTGAGGTAAGGAGAAACACTAACAAAGATTTAAAAATAAACCTATTATTACCATGATATTGCTGTACTGAGTAAAGCATTCACCTCTAAATAAAACGTGCAACTTTGAGAATGGTAATACTTTCATATTCACACACACAAAGAAAATAATTTAAAATAAAAATCAAAGTAGACAGCTTGAATAAAGAAAAACAAAATAAAATGCAATAGTTACCATTTGTGTGGCTCACTCCAAGTGCAAGGAGAACTTCTAGGTTTGTGGGATCTGCTTCTTGAGCACGCATCATGGCTGCTATAGCCTGACATAGAAGCAGGGTCAACAAACTAAATTCCAGAAGATAAAAATAATAGTGACATTACAGTTAATTTTCTCCCCGGACCTATCACTGATGGAGAATGAAGACTGTCAAAGAAAGAACTAGGCACCAATCAATTGTATACAAATAAATTTCAAGAACAGAATGGATATAACATGGAAAGCAACATTTACTAATATTCCCTTTGACAACTTTGATGGAGGTGTGAGATATCAAAGATCCAACATCATTTCCATAGTTTGTTTAAGAGGTCACAGAACTAAACATGTTGAACAAGTTGGTCATGCAGAAGAGATTAGCAGCAAGACAAATACAAAACATTCCAACAATTAAAGTAACTGGACAACATATTTGCAACATGACCCTCAGTAATGCATGATGCACCTGGAGTTCCAATTTCATACATAAATTCTTACACAGCAGAGAAGTTTCAATTTCCTAAAAGTTATAGTGAAAATATTTCTTTTGTAGTCTACAAATCAAATGAATTAAGTAGCTACAATCGAAGATGATAAAGTGAAATCTACCAACTCCCAAACATTTGTTAAACCATACCAAACATGAATTTAGATAGTTTTTTCATTTAGAAGGCATGTCGAAGGTTGACATGACATGATACTCGAGTTTAGGTAATTTACTAAAACAACATATTTCAATCATGCAGCCAAGTACAGTACAAGCTGTCTTTCGATCATGCCGTTAGGTACGGTATAAACAATAGGTTTTGTGCAAATTGAAAATGTAGAATATTCATAGGTCAACGTTGAAGGATAGGAAAATATCACCTGTTGGTCATCATCATTCTCAGCATGTGTAATTCCCAGCAATCTCCAGCCTTCAGCATTATCTGGGTTCTTCAGAACTTCAGCCTCTAGTGCAAGAACAGCTTCACTTAAAAGCCCTTTACGAAACAGCTCCTGTCCTTCTATTAAAGGATTGGGATGGCCAACATAAGGATTCATATCAGAGAAAACATAGACCCCTCTTGAAGCATTAGACTGTTGTTTAGAAGCCACGAGTTGCTCATCAAGATACCTAAATGAAGAAAATTATGAGAAGATGATGGTATAAATATGAGCTAATAAATTAAAATTATAATCCATGCCAGAAAGGAAAACATTATTTCCCTCATAAAAAAAAGACAGCACAATAAAGTATAAATATTAGATTGTTAGAAGGAAATTGAGTAACCGTACTTGTCATATGCATTTGTCCAATCGTCAGCTGTACTTTCACCAAAAGCTCCTTTAGCAAGCTGCTGCCCAAATTCATCAGCCCAGTCCTGGACATGCAACTTGGAAAACTCGTTAACCCACTTATCATCAACAACTTGCTGTGTATATTCCTTGTCAAACTCTTTTGCCCATGTTTCCCTTCCTTGTGGAAGCTGAAAAAACATAAAACAATAAAAATCAGCTACAAAAAAAGGAACTCTCTAAGACGGTTTTCTAAGAAAAAGAATTGTCTTAAGATAGATGATTGGCATCATATATACCATTATTGTCATTACAAAAGATCTTTATTAAAAGTGTCATTGAGGTTGGTTGACCTGAAGTAGTAATTCAATTATGCAAAAGCGTTTCTTCCATTATTCTTATACACGAATAGAAATTTAAGCAAAGTAGATGTTAGACTACCTCTTCCCGCACAAACTGATCAGCCCAAGAGCTGGGACCAGCACCATGTTGTGTTTGATATTCATCGACCCAATTATTAGCAATGGATCCAGTGGCTGGTTTGATTTGATTCTCATCAACTATAAGCTCACCTCTGCTCATCTTTGAAACAAACTGGAGGAATTTTGAATTCTAGGAAAATTATAGAAAAATGTTGGTTAGAAAAAATTGAGAGATTACAATAATTAAAAAAATAGCATGTTTTGATTCTCTTTGTGTTCATACGTAAAAGAGATCTCAAAAATGAAACCATCTTTAGCAATTCTCCAATTTCAGTATCGTGAATTACAGTTAAGGTTCAACTGAGTTAAATCAAAATTAGCTATTACAGAGAAGGAATTCAAGGTTTAAAAGTTCCTAAGTGTATTTTGGTAAGCTCTCCTCTTTAGGAGTGGTCTTGATGATTTCCAAGTTGGTAATTGACCTATTTAGGATGGTATGAGAGTTCTGGTAGAAGTTTAGTCTATGTTTCCTTATCTGTTATAAGATTTACTACCTAGTTTGGTTGAGTTCCTTTAGGAATAAGGAATAACGTTATTTTTATTAGGTACTGAAAGGCGGGTCCAGGTTGTAGGTAGTTGGCTCATTGCCCAGGACATAAGCAATAAGGTGGGGGCCTAGATAGCCAATATTAAAATAATATTAAGGTATGAAAGAGAAGCATATAAATTAATAATAACTAATATGAATGCATATACATGGTACCTGTATCCTTAATCGATCAAAATATGATTACAAATGTACAAGTCATAGTTGATAAGTAAAATAGCTAACCATGCAAGAACAATAAAACATTTTACATTGTAATGAAGAAAAATAGCAAAAAGAGAACGAAGAAAAGATGGCTAAAAATGGCCTTAAATTGGTGCAAATCACCGACATTGGGTGAGAAGGAGCAGACATATCTCGCGTTAGATCGGAGGCTTGTATGAACAGTGGGAGTAGGATGGGATAATTAGAGTTACTTTTTAATATCAAATGAACCAATAAGTTATAGAAAAAAAATTTAAAAATCTTAGACCCACCTGGACTACCTAGGCAGTCCGCCTAACTAGCTTTTTAAGGGTTGCCTAACGAGGCCCACCTAACTAGAAAGTGATCCCTTGTCGAACAACCTAGGTGTTTGCCTTTTAAAATAATTATTTTGTATGTTTAATTTTTTTAATTTATTTCTAATTTTATGTAGGGTTAAGTCTATAAAAAGGTGTAAGTTTCAATGTATTTTCATCTTTCCAGTATTAAAGATTCCTCTCTGTTTAATCTTTGTCTGAGATAGTAATGCTCCTGCTTCATCAACTTTAACTATTCTGTGGCCAAAATTAAGTTGCATGTTAGCACACTAGCAAAACCCAAATACATTTTTTTACAGAGCATGCTCCAGATACCATATATGCAACATTC
The DNA here is from genome assembly GCA_037177395.1 of Alpinia galanga. Classification (NCBI taxonomy): domain Eukaryota; kingdom Viridiplantae; phylum Streptophyta; class Magnoliopsida; order Zingiberales; family Zingiberaceae; genus Alpinia; species Alpinia galanga. Next base: position 35,758 of record JBAMHZ010000017.1, on the reverse strand, counting down.
CGATACATCAATGACAAACTTTTGATGCAGATTATTCTAAATAGCACAAAAAAAAACACATAAATATGTCATCAAGTCAAATTTTTGAAGACCGTGATATGCAAGTCCTTCGAACTCTGCTGCAATGCTGTCTACTTTCCCCAACCCTGCCAAAACTTCTACTGACTTTGCTATTTTCCCCAATCATGCCTACAGACAGTGAGGTCTCTATATTACCTTAAGAAACTCCTTCAGGCCACTCACAGTACTATTATATACCAGTTCTGCCGACAGTAACCTCAACAAGGGATATTCAACCTATATAACAATTTCCTGAACTCCAGATTCCAATCAAAAAAGAATCATCATAACTCCCCAAACACTACAAGATACTGCCTCTGCTCCAGCCCACTCATACTATGAGAAAGAAGGGTCAAAATTTCTTCCAATAGGAATTATAGATCCCAATGTTGCAATCACTGCAAAAAGGAAGGTTTACAATAATTAAATAATGGATATGAAGGTGACTAAAGTGTATGGCCTAGTTCTCAGTCCCCATGGACCTTTCATTGCAGCAGTCGGGTAGCTTGGATCAGTCCTGGACATTGCATCTGAAGCTTAGTCTGACCAGGCAGGAAGTTGGAAGTGGCACAAACAGGTGTGTGTGTTAACAGTAATTCTGTGATTCCTTTATTGGTGGGGATCTCAATATTCAGTGGACATGGCTAATAAGCACCAAGGACCTGCAGTAAGAGTGCATCAACCATAATTGGAATTTTGGGGGAGAGAGAGAGCAGCTGCATACCTGAAATTTCGGATCATCATTTTGTGCCAATGTATGGGCAAGCATTCGTGATTGTTCCATTGCTGCTATTTTTGACATGTTTGCACCTCTGACCTGGCCAATTCTTGCCAACTGAGACTGTTCCTGTAAGCAAGAGATGTGAATGTGAAGCCATTACAAGACGGAGAGAACAAAAAATCCAAATTGCCAATGTACCATAATAAAAAATGGTTTAGAAGCCATCAATTTCACATTAACACTGAACAATCACGAATAAACACTTACTGCAAAGTTCATGCTGACAAAGTAACAGAAACTAGGATGTAAGTTCCAATTGAATTGACCCAAAGGAGTATCAGTTAAATTAGTGTGGCAAAAATATATATTACTTGTAGGTAATCAAGTAGTTTTGATCATTTTTCAGAAAATAAGTGATTCATCAATTATGATTATTATAATTGCCCATCGCTATTGACAGCCCCAAGCCAATTGTCCTATGCAAATACTTATCCCAAAATCATATGATATATAATATGATCATATTACATATTTAAAGATTAATTTGCTTTCCTTTTTCCATATATTTCATTAGTAGTGCTGTCGATCCTGCCTGATCAATCCATCCAATATTGAGGTTTTCAAACTTGCAGTGCCACATCCCAATACCAAATCGGTGAAATCTAAGAAGGCAACAACTGCTAATACAAATCACCACTTTATGATTTGTATGGTATAACAAAGTATGACACCATCAAACACAATTCTTCATATCCTCACCAAATCCCTCACAAACTGGCTTGAGAAATAAAACAATCACTTTAGACAACAAAATTGCACAGAGTGCTCAGATTTATCAGTAATAGTTACTCAAAAAGCATTTATCAAGTAGGAGAAATTCACTGATTTAACTTACAGAAATTTTCTGGTTTATTGATTAGTATCTAGCGTAGATCATTCAGGTTCTTCACTGCTAGCTAAACAAAGATATTTTGTTTTCAAGTGAAATTTGCTTTAAGCGTTCATATCACTATTGCCAACTAATTCATCTCATCTAACCATCTTTTTTTTCTAATTAATCGTTATATCTTCTAATTCTTTAAATACAAACCAAAAGAAATTAAAGTATGTATTATCATATAACCTCAAATACCATCCTAGAAGCCACAAGATTCTCATCTCCACTGACCTTTTATACACATGAAAAGTTTTAGGTTGGTTTAGGGAAAGATACAAATTACGCATGGAGCTTCATCACTTGTGTATAATTTTGTATCACCTGCTCTCCTTCCCATCCTAGCTTTCAATCTAAATATATCCACGTTTAGGTTGTTTCTATTTTAGGGGAATGGAGCTCAAATAAAAAAGGAGCAGCAGAAAGGAGAAAGGATCTGTTATCTATTTTGATGGTTCTGTTATCTTTTCTATAATTTAGTTGCATCCCAAAGTTGACGAAAGAGTAATGGTATCATGAAAATGTTAGAAACGACTAATTTAACCCAACAGCTCTCAGGAATAATAAAATAAAATAACTAATTTTGATAATTTTTTCTCGTTTTTTCTTTTTTTTCTCTGGTTTCAAATAGCCAAAACAAGGAAGAACTCTCTTTTCTCCCTTTAGTCCCGTCCTCCCTTCCCCAGCTTTCTTTCTTTCATTCCCCTCTTCCTCCCCTCAAGTAGATACACCCTTAGAGAGTAAATTCCATGTACCATTACTGTAGTCTGGTGGTATTTCATATACCCACTAAAAAGATTTAAAATTTTGAACCGCATCGAAATTTCAATTGTGTACTGGAACGATACGATTTTGGTACTGTTTCGTGATGTGCCAATACAGTTTTGATTTTTTTTTATTTTTTCTATTATAAATTCGAATTCATAATTTTAATTTTTTATATTTTTAAACAAAAATATAAATTTATATATTATAATTATATTAGTTAATTAACAATTTATTTAATTAAATGATTAATTATATATATTCCGCTGCCTACCATGATCGCCCCACCACCTATCGATGCTAGTCCCGTGTCAGAACAGTAAAAATCGTCCGTTTCAAGCAACACGGCTCAACATTTTAAACTCTACCCACCATAACATAATGTCTAGCAGTTACAGTTTCAAAGCTGCTATAACATTGTATAACTGCTATAAAATCAAAACTGCTACAACAATGACACTCAGATGCCTTTTATGGACTCAAGGTGCTTTAACCGTGGACAGGAACATCATTAAAAAAAAAAGAAAAGGGTTCTAAGATATTGAGACATTCGGAGGAGAACTGAACTCATTTCCTTTAAAATATAATACAACATAAATCCTAAATGCTTACATAAGGAAGAAACTTGAAAGATAAATAAAAGAAAATTTAACACATACATGGGAACACAGGGCAGATGAACGTAAAAGAATGTCTTTTTTTTCTTGTCTGACAACTTTAGACAAATCCTAAAGCTCAAGAGATGATCAAGTTAGGTTGTCGGTATAGCAGTATTTTTCGTTTAGGTGGAATTTTTACAACCCTAAACCCAAATAAGTCAAACAGTTCATGAGGAGCAAATTCCAAATTGATCAAACCCAAACAAGTTAACAAACCAGTTAGTCTATTAATCTTCATGCACCAACTTCAAATTCCTAAGTGAGAAATGAAATCAAAACAAAAAACATCTTATTTTCATATGTGAAAGTCCTTAAAATTATCATATAAATTTAAAAATTTTGTTTGTCTACCCACTTTGTTAACTTAATCTTCATGTTCTTCAAATTAAGGACTAAAATCAAAATTTTGAAGATGAAAGAGGTACATGTAATACCCCAAACCCTAGGAGGGGTAAATAAAGGTCACCCAGTATTATAAGACACAATCCGATCTTCCACAGGTCCATGAGCATATTTAAACTTGTAAATTTAAAAGATATCTTGGAAAGCGAATATGGTTAGAAGTCCACTGGAATTAGTGCCACCACCCTATTAGGGGGGTGGGTCAAAGAATCCGTCTCCATGTTTTATCCCCTCCTCTCACCCAACCATATACACAGAAAAGAATAATAGTTTAACAATAATTTATTTATTACGCTAGCTTTTAGTTAAGGACCTTTTTGCCACATCGAATGTCTAATTGGAGGGGAAACTTTTTATAAATACATCTTGTTTGCATTTTGTATTTTGTGCAAATTCTCATGCTTCTAGTCGTTCAAAGGTTATGTTAGTTCTTTATCAATGAGGGAGTTAATCCTGACATGATGTTTGCTATTACACAAAATTACGTCAATATTTGCTAACCCATAGCTACAAACATTTCATGATGATCCTTCTTTGTCAGTAAAATATCCAGAAAAACACTACGTCAGGCATATGTTTGAAAAAAAATGCTACCTGTTCAAACTCAGACGCCCAACCATTGATGCCATGCTGTTGTTCAAAAGAGTTAGCCCATGTCTCAGGATCCCCACTTGCCCTTTGTTGAGCAAATTCAGAAGCCCATTTATCAGCAGCAAAATTAGGCATCCCAGACCTCAGGGAACCTTGTGTTTCAGTCCAATATTCCTCCAGCTCTCGAAACTGTCCACGCATGGGTTCCCTGAGGCCTTGGTTGCCATCAATATCTAGCGAATGTAGCAAAGCATTTACCTAAGGCATATTACCTATCAGAAATTACACACACATATCTGATGGAAAGACAACTGAAAGAACTATGACAAGTAAAAAAAACAAGAACAATAAAAGAAAATGGAAAAAACAAAACTAATTATCTTGATTACATTAAAAAAGCTTCCAAAGGAAGATAAATTCCCATTTGTAACTATTGTAAAAATGAAAGAAACTAAACTGTGTTTAAATCAGAATGTTCAGTCAAACTAAAAGCATAACAGGAACGAGACAATTAATTGTTATCAACTTAAAATGGGAGCTAGAAATGAAAAGGCAAGCTAGGTTCCATGCCACCAGAGTAATATGTGAATGATATACGAGAGAACCCAACTCTTGCCTGTGCATTAATGTAATCTTCACTCTTATCAGCAAAAATGTGGTGTGCCATTATGAAGCTCCTATCACGTATGCATTGCTTGTCACCTTGAGATAATCCGAGAACAGGTAGTGCTGCAGGATGAAATGGAACACCTGCACGGCCACTGTCTACAAAGGAATGCAGAAATCTAGATAAAACGCCTTGTGGTGGCCCTGCAAGGTAAAGTTATGCACACAATAAAATCACAATAAAGTGCTCTTAATATAAGTTGGAATTACATTTTCACAGTCAGAATATAATTATAAGCTTCTGTTTTAAAACCAAAATTCAACATATCCATACCCACTTATTGAAAACTTCAAAGACCATTAGAAGAAACCTAAACTAGCCCAAAGATTATTTCTACAACATAACATTTAATCCATCAAAAACAATTTCTAAGTTTCTTGGACATGATAAATGTATTCAAATTAGGCTCACCTTTGATCAGCCTTGAACATAGTTTCCATGCTAAGAAAATCAACTAGCCTATGCACTTACCTCAAAAATCAGAAGAGAATTGGATTCAATAGTAAAAGTAGGACACTAACTTCAGAAAATGTGGCTGCTTTTCAACCCTCAATTTGTATTTAAGTGTGGTGGCAAGTGTTTGCTATTTTGTTATTACTTTAAAATCAGATAAACTAGTTGAAGGATATATATTACACACGCATAGCAATTACATCATATATCATGCCAGCATGTTCAGAGTGTGTTCACAACTCAAGATGATCTAATGAAAAGCAGCTTACTTTGTGAACACATTAAAAAGTCATCCTAGAGATGATTTAAAAAGACAAAAGGATAGTTACCTATAATGACCACTATTTGATCAGTAGCTAACTCTGTGACAACTGAAAAAACAAATCCCAAGCTATAGGTTGTTTCTTTGCAATAACCCACTAGATAAACTAATATGTGGCAATAGCATTTTTTTTATGCTTGACCAACCAAAAGATTGATGAGAACAATTAACTAAATCTGCAATTGGAAGGACTTGAATTTCTCATGCTATAGATTGTTGAATTTTTTTCACCTGATCTCGCTAGGATGCTGCAAACAACAATGTTCTCATCCAATGTCGAATACAATTCATTCCAGTAGCTCCGGGTAATATAACATTACTCCAGACACTCTTACTAAGATGTTATAGATTTAGAAAATTATTGAACTAGTACAAAAATTTTAATTCAATTGAATGTGATAATTTATCTTATTGTTTTTATAAGTAAACAAGCCGACAGGGAGAGGAACATAGGGGAGCAGTCTAAAACCAACACAATCAGATCTACAGAATCTCAGCATAACTCAGCGCTGAGACTTTAAGGGTAACCAGAAAATCAGCACCTTTACTGAAAATTGAACCTTGATATTGCCACTATGCCAAGAACTAGGCTCATGGAAGGTAATTTACACAATTCAGACACACACTCTCTGTTAAGGAGGGTTGAAACTACTGTAAACCTGGCAATTGCATGCCCATTACACATTATAGCCTGGCAAATGCAGTTACTGAGGCCATCACCTCTGGTATATATAAGATTGAGAAGCATAAGGACCATGTATATGTGTTGGTATTGATTTCATAGGTCTGGCAAGAAGTAAATGTATGCGTCGTCAAGCGCAAAAACATGATTTTTGTAGTGTTTTAGCAGTGCTCTTGCAACAAATACACAGCTCCTCCTTGAAAGGGACCCCCTCCATTTAGTGAATAATCAAGGTCACCAGGAGAACCAAAAAGTTGAAGGAACACCTCCAACTAAGCAAGCATTACATGGAGGAATATCTCTATTATGGTGATGAATGGTAAGAGAAAATTGATCGTGTTCATAACATAAAATTGAATATCTAGACAACACCTATTCAGGGTTCTATTATCTTGTTCAGAAAAATCATGATAAGCAAAACTAAAATCTGTATATAATTGTTACAACTAATCCTTGGAATTTGAAAAAAAAAAAAAATAATGATGTTTTAGAACTTTGAGTCATCAATGATTATCTGAACTCAAATAATCAATCTTTAAATTTTAGCCCAAGCTAACTTCTAATATCCACTCGTGAATATAGAAATAAGAAAGCTGCTTAGTTGGTACAAGGGAATGATTTGCTAACTAAGCAAAATATAGGGGACAAAACTCTGGGAAAACAATGTACGTGGAGAGTTATGTCCAAACAGTTTGGCATCTGAGAATAAATTGGAATGAATTAAGTGTAAAAACTCAATCAAATATGTTCGTTGTATGAGTATTATGATATAAAGATGGGAAACATACCATCCCAAACAGGAGGAAGTCCACGGTTATATATTTGTTCAAATTCCTGAAACGGAGGTTCAATTTCGCTGACCCTCGTGTGAAGAGGAGGTTGCCGAATTTCCTTCCAAGCATCTGCAAGAATCCCATCATTGGTGGAGCGAAAACTATTGACAAACTCAGAGTTCTGTGATTGAAGATAAGTAGAATTAGTGATGCACCAGAAGATGGAGAATATGCAAAATGCAAAAATGAGGAATTTACCTGCCCATGTAATTGCTGCTGACCCTCATTTTCTAAACCTGGTATAGTGGTCAAAGGAGCTTCAGATCTAAAGTCTGGAGAAGAACCGGACACACTGATAGCTGTTCCTGGCAATCCCTTTAACTCCTATGGAGTATATGTTTGTGGGATCAGGTAAGACATTGGCATAGTCAAATATTCGATTAGAATACTACTAATAAAGCATATTTATATTATGCAATCTGCTAGCAAACCGTAGTTGGAGAATCCTAGGTGAACTACTAATTCTGTCTCTTCGCAACCAGTAAAAAAAAGGAAGCCTAGTGCACAAAGCTCCCGCCATGCGGGGTTACAGGAAAAGATCGATTATACACAGTCTTGCCCTACTTTGCAAGAGGCTATTTTCAAATTTTGAACCTGTAACCTCTAAGCCACAAGGCAACAACTTTATCATTATGTCAAGGCTCCCCTTGTGTCTCTTCACAACCAGTGATGAACCTTAACTTAAGAGTTAGGAGGATTTGAACATCATATTAAGAAAGAGAAGATAGAGATTCTATAATCTATACGAACATGTTTGAAGCGCACTAAAGATAAAGTTGATGATTTTTTATATTTAAACATGTTCTAGAGGAATGTAGAAAAAATGATCATCATGAGTTTTCTTCTTTTTTTTTGTTTTCCAATTTGTGAAATGAACTAGATCAAACAGGGATATGATTCCTGTTTCTGTCAGACTAGTAGGTGAAATCCAAGTTTTATAAATATGCTTAACCCGTTATAACTGTCCATAAATAGAGATATTCTATTCAAAGAGAATTAAGATTTTATATGCGACAACAGTCTCCAGTTTTCAAGATGAATCTGTATGACTAATTTAATTGACACTTCATTCTACAGAAATGAATGAAACAGATACATCAACCATTATGATCCCCAGCAGATGTACTTCATACAAGTTAGGTAATCTCTTGAAAGTTTCATACCATAAAAAACCATGATAAATTCAAAAAAAAAATGCTTGTGCCCAACAACTTGATTTTCTACCGTAACAAATAATCATACCAAGGTCTAGAACAACATTAATAACTCTGTTCGTAAAAAAAATAAAAAAGGAATCAAAAGCCAAAGATATCATCCTTGTGTCGTTGTCATACAAACAACAAGAGCTAGAATTGAGAACTAAGCCCGGCCATGTATACGATTTGGGTCGTATTATATGATTTGAAAATTTTATTAGACATAAACATGCGGTTACTACCAGAGCCTCACACGAACAAAAACGTTTCGATACTAACCCTATATCTATCTCAAGAACAACTTGGGGACCAAAAAGTGAGCACCTTTTTCAATAATACAAACTGTAATATACCAGCCGGCAAGTCCAACGAAAAAGGTAAGTAGCATCAAGCCTTCAACTCCAATAACAATACCAAAGAGGAATATGCACATTAAATCACAATTCCAAGGCTAAAGGACAAGTCGAAAAGATTAAGAGGACGAAAGAAGCGCTACCTGGGTTTTGGACGATGATCCAAGGATCGCGTTGGCGAGGGCTCCAAAGGGATTCGAAGATGAGGCGCTGCCGGGGACGGCACACGCCGCCCCGCCGGCGATAAGATCTCTCATGGCCATCGCCCTTACTCCCAAATCTTCCTCTTCGATTCGATCCAAAGAAATCCCTCAACCAATCCTCTCCGCCCTCGAACGCTTACACCTTCCCGATTTCGTCGGGAGCAGCAGCGACCTATAACGCCGTTACCTTACCATGCCATATAAAAGCCGCGTTCGGTTGCCGCCGTGACGAGGGACACCGACTCGGAAGTTGCGTCGCTGTGGTCTTCCGCTGCGCGAATTTAATGGATCGCCTCCACGCCGCCGTCGTACAATCGGACGGATAATATCGCAAACGTGGGATGATGGACGGTAGAGGATTAGATAAGGAATTGGAGGCTAGATTAGCGTGCCGGATGAGGAACCGCCGAACCAGTATTAACCTGGTCCGAGTTGGATTCGGACCGTGACCAAACTTAATCTGGTCCAAATCAGGCTGAACCAAGTGCATATAGTCTGACAATTCGAAATAAAAGGAATTACCATCGTGTTTTCTAAGAGAATAAGACGATAGCCTGTTTACTTCGGAGTAGGAAAAGGAATTCACGGTTAAAAAAAAAAAGAGAGAGAATGAAAGGAAACCAATAAAGGAAGAAAAAAACAATAACTTGAGCGCAGACGAAACCATCATCAGCCATCCATTGAACAGCGGGCGAATCACAGCCGTTGTTCACCTTCCCCCAGCCGTCGTGGCCTCCTCATTGTACGGTCGTGATCTCCTTGCAACTGGAGGCCGTACAATCATGCACTCGTGGGTGATGATGCCTGCCATATTACGGTCGTATATCGCGATTTCCTTGTCATATAGGTTAAAACACAAGTGAACTTAACTTTAGACTATAGTTCATACATCAAAATAATGAGTAGTGCTCACTGCACTAACAATCTCCCCCTTTTTAATGTATGACAATCTATAATTTAAAGTTAGGGTA
>JBAMHZ010000017.1:5064-16005 GCA_037177395.1 Alpinia galanga | reverse complement strand
TTTGCGACAATTTGCAACAAATTCCTTTGGTTGCAAAATTAGCAACAAAAAAAATGTTTAGTTGCAAAATTTGCCATGAAATTTTATTTGTTACAAAATTTGTTATAAAATTTTATTCGTTGCAAATTTTGCAAAGAATTAATTTTGTGGCAAATTTTGTGACGACTAAATTTCATAGCAAATTTTGAGACAAGACATTTTTTGTTGTAAAATTGGTCATTAATTTTGTAATAAATTTTACTACAAAATATTATTTATTGTAAATTTTACGACGGGTTTTTATTTTTTTTCACAAAATTTTATGATGACATATTTGTGACAAAAAAAATTTGTTGCATAATTAGTGGCAAAAAAATTTTTACAGCGTTTTTTTTTTAAAATATTTATCCCAAATTTTGTCTCAAATGTTTTTTTTTGTAGTGTTCATATATGTGTATATATATAGAGAGAAAAAAATGTTATCATACACGACTTATCCTACGCGCCCGTGTGCAATTGCCTGATTCGCCGTCCGATCTGCTCACGAACAAGGAATGCATAATAACTGAGAATGCACAGTGCTCTCACCATCGCTGTGTCGTCCCTCTTCCCATGATCGAATGTTGGATTTACGCTAAACCCTAATTCCAACTCAGTCAGGTTGCTTGTGTCATCCCTCTCGTCACGATCGGACACAATCGCGGTAGTGATTGGCCACGAATGCGATCGCGATCCAGCTGCGATGCAACGACAATTTGGCCGTGACGCAATCACGATGTCAGGTGGCTACAATCCAACTACAACGTGATTGCGATATCGTGACTACGATCCGACCATAATAGGGTTGTATCTTGATTGGGATTCAAATGCGGCGATGCTGTGCGGCGATGGCAAAGACATTGTACATTCTTAGTTACTGTGCATTTCTTATTCGTCCACGTACATACAAGATACCATTGTCCAGGATATCAAAACCGCATAGATATAAACTCAAAATTTAAGAGTTATATTAAGATTACTTAGTTAAAAAATAATATTAATTAGGGTTAGGTTATATTGATGGCCTCAGTAATCCTTTTTTTATGTTAGTAAGGTAATTTGTATAAGACATGAATAAACTAATTCACGGGAAAGAAATAAAACAATTATTTTAAATATTTCTCTCTTTTATTTTATTTTTAAATTCTGACCTTGCTTAACTTTCTCTTTTTAAAACATCCTCAAATCCTAAATCTCTTTTTTAATGCTCGTAAAAAATTAAGTTCCATCAGAACTTGATTAAGTACTTAAAAATATGATTTATAATTATTAATAAATATGATAAAATAAAAGACGTCTAGATAAACGTTGAAAATGGCTTTTTAGATAATTATCCAAAGGAATAAAGATTTCTTTTTAGAAAAATACTTTATTTCTCGGAGCAAAAATTATTCGATAAGGTAGAGTTAATTTCGATACTTGATACTTGCATGTCGACCAATCACTGCTCGCCACCTGGTCATGCTTATCGCTTTGTTCCGGGAGAGTTTCCGCTATGAGAATGACACGTGTAGTTGTCAAACAAACTCGATGAGTTCGCATTAGATAGCCCAGCCAGCCTGGACCTCCAATCGGGCGGGGCCCGCCGTTTTGATATCCTCACGTGCTGCATTGATTCCCGGCGACACATGACCACCCTGCAACTGTTGGCCGTCGCAGCCCGATATCCACCGGAGGATCAGGATCTAGCTCTCACGCCTTAATTCCAAGCTGCGCCTCCCATTTCCAGATAAGGAAACATGGGCCCGGTACGCCTCGATCGAAGCGCTCTCTGGCATGCGCGTAGCCCATCCAACGACTGAGATTCTGCCAAAAGTGGCACGTGCATAGATTTCTGTTTCTCACGGGTAGATCTTCGCCGTCCTCGTGCACTTTGTCGATCTCAAAGAATGCGTTGGCACGCCACATCGGCCAGATGAGCGGGCGATTGTGGTCATTTCAAAACTTGGTACCTCTGACACTGATACTGAGACTACGTACGGGCTTTGATTCAATGCCGAGAATAAGTGGCAAAAAAGCGTTAATTCTAGCCCGTGACAGATGCTTTTATGACAATAGTGCCACTGGAAAGCGCAAAAGGGTTGCACTTTTCGCGGGTCCCACCGGCTCCCCTGGTTTTTAATCCTAATCTGCCTCTGCCTCTGCCTCTCGTCATCTCTATCTCAATTTACTGAGTGAAGGGTATCGAATCTCCTTAAATCGACCACCCTAGCTAGGGTTTCTGTTCTAATTAACGCGGACGGAGGCGGAGACGGTGCTCGCGATTTGTTAAGGGGATTCAGCATCGGTAACGGCTCGATTGTAGTTCTGTTTATCCTTTTTTTTTCCGTGCTTGGATTTGCGTATCAGCTTCTCTGAATGAGTGATTTCTGCTTTGGCGACGATTTTTGGCAGTGGATTGCTGTTTGAGTAGGAAAGATTGTTTCTGGCGTTCTCTTGTGAGTTTTGGTTGTTGACTCGCGAGTGGAAGGGAAGAACCAATGGCGAAATTAGAGTTGGTTTAGTTGTACATAGACATCTGACCCTTAGCTTGTTGTTTGGTGTTCTCTACTTGACTTTTACAGTTTTTCACTTATTTATACTTCTGTTTCTTGACTTCCGGATTTCTATTTGGATTTGATGGGAACTTAAGTTGATAAGACTATGCCAAAAGAAAAGAGTTCTCTATGTGTTTTGCTGGCTTGAGATGAGATAACCTATTTCAGTTTGGATGGATTTGCTTATAATGTTCGTCAAACATCTTTACTGGACAGAACTTTTGCCAATTGGCCGTAGTGGTTGGAACGAAGTTTATTATTCGGAAAATAAAGAAAGTATATGTTGTTGGAGATACGATTGCTAGTGGTTCGTGCTTGCAGTTGGAAAATCTGCTTGACCTTCCCCCCTCCTTTACATGTTCCTTTTAGCTTCGCGAGTTGAAATGAAAGCTTTTCATCCAGAAACTTCAAAAAAATCTGAATTCATCATTACAAATTTATAATTCCTGATTCTTCCACGATATTTTGATAGATAATTAACATAAAAGGCCTTGGAGATTTTGTTGATTAAATCTAGCTTTCTATGCGTCCTTTTTTATTTGATTAATTGTGGAAAGTAAAGGTCTCAGTTCTCTCTTTCTTAAAGCATCTAACTAGCTGATGTCACTGATGCTTTTAAAGTTTTGCAGCGAAACATCAATTTCTGTTATTCTTACTGAATTTTTCTAGAGATTCATTATACTTATCTACTAAGCTATTTTCTTCTAGTGAAACAAGCATGCCCCGCCTTTGTGATTTCTGCTCAGAGCAACGACCTGTGGTCTACTGTAGGTCTGACAGAGCTTCCTTATGCTTGTCATGTGACCGAAATGTCCATTCTGCAAATGCTCTTTCTCGACGGCATTCACGTACACTGTTATGTGATCGGTGCATGACACAGCCTGCTTCAGTTAGGTACATTGAAGAAAATGCCTCCCTTTGCCAAAATTGTGATTGGAATGGTCAGGATGGCTCAACATTGACTTCAGAACACCAGAGACAGACGATTAACTGCTACTCAGGTTGTCCATCAGCTGCAGAATTTTCAAGAATTTGGTCTTTCTTTGAATATCCTCAAGTGAAAGAACCTCCTTGCGAACCAGGATTGGTGTCTATCAATGAGAACAATGTTAACAATTGGTGGGGAACTCCAGGGAACAGTAGTACTGTCAATATTGGCAGCACTCGAAAGATGAATGAGCTGGGTGCAAAGGACGAGACTAATCACTTGGTGGAATCCTTTTCAACAGCAGCAGTTAATGACATGTCTTGCAGTGCTGAGGAACAAGCTGGTTCAATGGATTCTACAACACCCAAGGTGCGTTAGTATTTGAAAAAGTGCATTAAACACCTTCAGATACAAATTGTAGAGGAAGTCAGGAAACACTAAGCTTTTGAGCTGCCACTTTATTGGACCATGTTTAATGGAATGCAAAAAATCCTATTCTTTTAAAAGTGGATCTTCTTCAAACTTGAAAGTGGATGTTATTTTGAACCATACATATTGAAAGTGCTGTGTCTTTGCAAACTATGTAGAATAACAAGTGAGTTCTAAATAATTGCAGCAAGCTACTTATTTTATCCCATCATTGAACTCTATATAATGTTATATCATAAGTAATATCAAGACCTTTCCATCACGTAAATTGTTTTAAACAGAGTTTTTTTTTTTAAAAAAATCTCCATCTCTCACAGCTTTAACTCTAATAGTAATCTATTACTTTTTTGGATATGCTCATATAATCTTAATCTATTTCTTCTCATCTTCTCACTATTCTATGATCCTTTCATACTATATGAGAAAAGAGTAAAGCAATTGTTATTTTGAACCCATTTGATAAATTGTACTTGAAACCATTCTCATAGCATCAAGTCACACATCTCATCTTTTCCTCCGTTTTCTTTCTCGCTTTTTTTTTTCTTTTCTATCCTTAACTTTTAAAATCTCTTCTTCTTATCTAACAGTATCAATGGTTTTTTTTTTGTTAATAATTATTTTACCAAACTCCATAATACAACTATCTTGTGATGATTAAGTGATCCATGTGCACTTATCCCTTTTACACTATCGAGGGGTTTATTTTTTATTTAATATTGAAAATGAATAAAGAAAATGTGCAGGCATTCATTTTATAAATATCATAAGAAACTGTAGTGTGTCTTATTCTCAAAAGAATCAATCATAGTTTTATTTTCAAATTTTATTTTTGTTCTGCAAGAATAAGTTGCTTTTTGTTTTCAAAATATCTTTTTTTTGTAGTCAAGTTGATAGATATAGTCAGGCTTGTCCCCATCTATGCTTGTTTATAAATACATTGAAATATGTTACTATTACTTAGTTTGAATTATTTTCTTATAGTAAATAGCAATGTTCTTCAATTATAATGTATCTTGCTTTTACTGTTCTTTTTTAGTTTTTAAGAATTTTTTCCCCTTATATATATATACATATATATATTTTCAAAGTATTTTCCTGACTCTACTAAGTATTTTTTTAATAGAAATTCTTAGCTCCACCTAATTGCTTATTTAATATTAGTATCTAATTTAGCTAATTATTAGTGTAGAAGGTGTAAGGGTACAGGGAGTACAAAAATATAGTGGTGTAATAAAAATAATTTTATTAATTTTAATTAGTAATGATATTGCTTTGTATAAAGTCAAATAGGGATATGGTCCATGAAGCTCACCTCAAATACTTGGACAAACACAATTTGATGATGATGAATAATTTTCATTTTATGGTCTCAAGTAATTTGGTATATATCCTAGAATTTTCATCTCTACTGCACTAAAATTTGGTAAGCATGATTTTCTAGCTCCTTAATATTTTGATCTATAAAATATGGTTGATCATACAATAGTCAATTTTCTTTTACCACAAAAAGGAAGATACTGATCACATAAAACACCAGTAGCTCCACTCAAGTGAGCAGGGAAAACAAGATGGAACTGTCAGTCCAGACTAGCTTGACAGGCTGACAAAACCATTTACTATTATTTGTTGAAATATTTTTTTTATTCTGAAAGCTTTTTCTTGTCTTTTACTTATATAACACTTTCCAGACATATTAATTTAAATAACCTATCTGTTTCAGGCCATACATCAAACTAAGGAACTCATATTCCTATTCAATTCCCTATCAATTTCATTCCATGAACCAAACCGTAGCACTAGTTTCTAAAATTTTTCATCACAATTCATTCTTCAATTATTTCTATTTACACTTTTAAGTAACATTCATGAAACAAGTTTATCAACAAATGTCAAAAATAGTGTCATCGAGTTTATCTTTGATCTAAATTTATTATTATCATTGCAATTTTCTACGTTCTTTATACCTATGGAATTATTATTTACATTATTACATGTTTATAATGTATCAGTGTAACTACTAGATACATTTCTTCTGAAATCCACTGCAATAATTATATACAAACTCTTATAAGCTTTATCTTAATTAATATAACTCATTTTCTAATCCATCTTTTCTCAATTTTTTTATCCATATGCTATCTTATTAAATACATGACATCTATAGATATGATCTTTTAGACATAAGACCAAGTTGTTTTTAGAAATTTTATCTGTTCTCTTAGTGATATCTCAATCACTCTTTCCTGAAAGTTTACTCATTAACTTAATCTCTCTATAATTAGAAAAATATTGTTTTACATATTTATTCTTATAGATAAGTATAAAACAAATCATCTAGCATTATGATGTCCTCTGCAATATTCATTTTGAAGAACTACTTGTTTTGTATCCTCTCATGCTATCTTGCCTGAATCTTTTTTCAATTTCTCTGTAAGATAGAAATTGTCATTTGTGTCCAAACCATCGTCTATTAGTTCCTAGTTAGAATTCTTCATTTACAATGAAAAATGGGTGTTTTCAGAATGACAACGAATGATCTAATGAAGTCTACTACTTCCAAATGATTGTTGTAGAATGTTCGATCTGAATGCATATCAATTGTATGGAGCCAGTGTTTGACACAATAATACAACTTTCTGGATAAAAACTTATTAACTTTGGTAATTATGTGAGAATTTAGTGGAATTTTTTGGGGTTATTTCTGGGAATAGTTGGTACTGATCATTTTGTGGGTGCATAGGCTAATAAACTTCTTCCTTTTGTGTTTACAGCTGCATTGTTCTGGAGCTGATGATATTGAGTTCTGCAACGATTTCTATGATGGTTTCACTATGGAAGATGTGGACAATACATTTGAGAATTATGAGGAACTATTTGGTGCATCTCATAACCAAACTGGGGATCTTTTTGATGCTGCTGGAATAGATAGTTTCTTTAGTGTCAAGGAAGATTCTGCTACGAATTCCATTTGCAATGGTGACTTGGTAGGAGAGGTAAATATTGTGGCATTTTTCATGTTTCCACTCATCTCAAATGGCATTCATAAGAAATCTTCTATTTTGGATGCTGACTGAACTTGAGTTATGTACTCAATTTCTTCGTTGGGTGCAAAACTATATTTTGAAATTTCATGATACAGATTTAGTGAGGAAGAATATTTGAAATTTGTCGGCCTAGTAGAAAACAAGAGTTTTAATTTGTTTCAAAAATAAATGTCTCTGGTCGAGAAGAATGAAGCTTCTTCACAATTGACAGTCTTCTATCTAGATCAGTAGTGTCAGAAAACTTTATCCTCAAATTATGACTTTAGATGTATTTCCTGATAGTCTATTTTAATTAGATAAGTTAATACTTTTAAAAAGAACTTAAATATAACTGATGATAGGTATCATAATATTCTTGTTAATCTTCTTGCCAATAAGGCTGAGTTTAGAGATGGAAAAATAGGAGGGGGAAGGAGATGTAGCGGGAAAGTAATACAAAAATGTGCATCATTTATTAATCCCCTTGTGCAAATTTGTGACCCTTTCTTAGGCCTAACCATGAACCGTTAACAGATCATTTTAATTCTTTTGGTCAACCTCTTCCATAACTGTAAATTGTCAGTTATAGGTGATGGTTTGATCTGTCATTGCAGAGTAAAGCCATAAACTACTAAATATAGCACCTGTTCCACTCAAACAGTGAAGCAATACTGATACCCGACCATTATATTTCGGCTGATGACCAGGTTAAGCAAACAGAAGTAACATGCAGCAAAGCCATGTCTGCTGATCCGTTGATTCCCAATCCTGGAGGAAATGCAGATTCTAGTGAGGGATTACCAGTTCAACAAGTTCAATCAGCTGTATCATTTTCCTTTTCTGGTGTAACCAGCGAAAACAATACTAGAGATTTTCAAGACTGTGGAATGTTAGACATGCTTCTATTGGGTGAACCACCTTGGTGCCATAGTGGTCAAGGAAGTTCCTCAATACCTACATCTTGCAGGGAATCTGCTCTTATACGTTACAAGGAAAAGAAGAAACAACGCAAGTAAGTTATGGCCTTGAGTCTTAACATGTACCTAAATAGATTTATATTGACTGAGTAAACTAATCCTTTAACTATATGGCTGTTGTTACATGGTTCTTAACTAACAGCAAGACCAAGGTCCACAAACTTCTTTTGATGAGAATGCCATCCTTAAGTCAATGTTTTTCACTCCGGTTCCTTTATCACAGAAAATGAAATTCTGTTTTAGGGATTTTTATACTTGAAAAATGCAGAAAAGTATTCTTCATCTTTATTCCTCTCTTGATATCTGTCTATTGATCGTACAACAACTAGATTATTCTATCAACATAAGATCATTTGATAAATCCTAAAAATTTGAAAGTCTAATCACATTATACACACACAAACAGATCATATATTCAAGGATGATAATAAGACAGCAAATTTAACGACTTAATAACAAAAAAGAAAAGTTTGAGGATGATCTTAACTTCTCCATTATTAATCTTGTATTTCGTAGTTGAAGTCCTACTATTCTATTTATATTTCAAACTTTAATTTCTTGTTGTTCTGCATCTGGCTGTTATAAATAACAGGCATTATATTTCCCATGGAGCCCTGCTGTTTGATGAGTGCAATGTGCCCTAGCAACTTGCTTTGCTGTTGCTTTAAAGTTGAGACATTATGCATGGATTCCCATGTCCCACAACCTGAAATATGAACTCCTTCATGGAACTAAAACATCCATTTAAAATTTTTAATTATTTATCATACTTGCATAAATTTATGATGTTCTTGCCCATACATGTTGAATGTGACGTTTGCATACACTGAATATCTTAGGTCAACTATTTGGCATGTATATTCCATCAGAAGACTCCCTGAAACTCTTGCTGACTTAAAATGATATTAAGATGGGGAGAAATAGTAGATGGACTAAATCCACCCAATGAAGTCTTAGCGGTTTGCTTTACTGTTGTAGAAAAAAAAAATCTGCTACAACTAGCCTCTACTTTGAACATCTGTGCAAACCGTCATTTGGGGTGGGCTTTATGGATCTTATTTCTTTGTTAAGTACAATGCTAAAATATATTATTTTTAAAAAATTAGCAATCCGGTGCATGAATCTTCCACCAATGTGAGATCCAGAGGAGGGTCTATTGTATGCAGTTTTATATTGCTTTTACAAAAGGTTGATTTTAGGATTCAAACCCTTGACCTCTGAGTCACGCTGCAATAAATTTATCTCTATTTTTAATAATATCCAAATCAATTAAATCATTTCTTATTGCAATAAATAAGGTTTCTTTCATCTCTTATATCTTCCACCCATAGTGATTCTACACATCTAACAATTCTGTTGGTCCCTTTGTGCATATCTGTGTTTTTCTCAATTTATCTCCTCTCGTTTAATGATTTGTCAGAATTATTTGATATCTTGACTCTTCATCTACTTGTTCCATATCTATGTGGGATATAATTAGCACTCCGAGTGGGCATCCTATGTCCATTGATCATGTGCAAATTTCTTTAGAAATAACCATCTAGGATATTCAGATCCACATTCATCACGAAGGCTTCTACTCAAGAGTAACATATAATTACACCAAATTGCTTATAATATATTAGTCTAATAAGCATGCATAATTCTGTTATTGTTTAAGAGATGTGCAAAGTACTGCTAACCAAGGATTTAAGATTGAATCTGGATGTAATTTATGTGGTGATGAGTCCATCTTGTTTGATCAACAGGTTTGAGAAAACAATCAGATATGCATCACGGAAGGCTAGAGCAGATATTAGAAGGCGGGTGAAGGGACGTTTTGTCAAGGCGGGTGAAGCTTATGATTATGATCCAGTCTCCCATACAAGAAGCTTCTGAGTACAGAAGTGTTTTGCTTCTCAAGAGTCAATGTTTATTTTCATATGCTTGGGAGACCAATAAAAGTTGGCTTGGTCATTTATGAAGGATGAAACAGACGAGGAATAGCAGTTTGATTAAACTGGAGTGATCAAGCAAATTCTTTATCATACAGATGCTTTGTTAGTGAGAATTTTGTGAATCGAGTCCTTCAAACTTTTTCTCTGCATTCTGGCTGGAGTACATGTATGCTACAATTTTGAAGAACAAGAGCTCTTGATCTGGCCATTCAATGATGGAGTTCATTATCACTCATTCCGACATCAATGTGCAATGACCTCGCTTTTTTGAGCCTGCTTTTTAGGTTTGACTCTTATTTCAAATGTCTATACCTATAAGATTATTACCTTTTTTGTTTTGTTCATGTGAAGTAATAATGAAGAGAACACTTTGTATCTATTTGATATGGGAAACATGTGTATCTAACAAAAAATCACGGAAGGGTTACTGCTGCTTGTCGTTTGTAAATACACACATTTTTCCTAAATCATGGAACGCGGTAGCGATGGATTTACTGCTTCAATCTCTGCTAATATATGGTCTTCTCTTGTAGTTTTGACTATAATTTATTGGCTTATCTATTTTTAGTAATCTGAAGCGAAGTTTTGGTATAACGATGTGATATGATGTAGAGGTCATATGTTCGAATTTTGAAAATATTTTTTTGCAATGTGATGGAACTTTGTGCATTGGACTGCACAATCTATTTTTTTTGTAATTTAACTGCATCATTTAGCCTCTTTGTCCACTCCCATCATCATTTGCCTTTTCACGCTGCAAACTTTCATTTTAGGTTCCAGCAACAACTTCAGTTTCATGTCCTGCTTGATTCTGCTCAGATCTTGTTCTGACCAATCTATATAACGGTGTTGTTCCTTCCCTTACCGATCAGCATCATCATTTTCAATTCAAGCATCAAACCCATAAACCAATACATTGAGGCTTCTCGTCCATGCGTGACCAACATCACATATAACGGCGTTGTATCTATGTTTTTTTTTTTTTAAATTTTTTTTATAACTCTTTATCTATCCACTCATTTATTCATCCTTCCAATTAAAACATCCAAGGCCCATAATGTGACTTTTACTTTTTTAAAATATTATTTTCTT
>JBAMHZ010000016.1:18596-29669 GCA_037177395.1 Alpinia galanga | reverse complement strand
ACTAGTACTCCTTTCGCCATTGACGTCCTCCCCCTCTGCATGGGAAGCGATGGCCGCCGCCCGCCTCCTCCTCCTCCTCCTTCAGCTCCTCCTCCTCCTCGTTCAGCGTCTCCAGCTGCGGCCTTCTCCTTTTCTCCCCGGTGCTGCTGCATGCGGAGAGTATCACGAGCAGCAGCTTCATCCCTTCGTCGTTGATGCACCAGAACCCACTAGGGGCCGCCAGCGCCCTTCGTCGTCCCGTCTCAATGATGTCCAAAAGGTCCGCTGTCATCTGCGTGCTGGGGAGGGAGGCGCCGACAGTTAGGTCGAGGTGCTTCCGCGGGTCAAGGGCGCCAGTGAGCAGCGACCTGGATAGCAGCTTCACTGCCGCCGACGTTCTTACCGCCCGCTGGATTTCTCTTCGCCTGGCGGAGGCCGGCGATGCAAGGCCGGTGCTACTGCTGCTTCCATCACTGGAAACAGTAACAGAAGCGAGCTTCTTGACCTCCTCGTAGGCATGCGACCAGACATCACCTGATTCTCCTCTCCACCCGGAAGAAGAGCCTGTACGGGAGCAAAAACATTTGAGCTTGGCGCGCGGAAATGAAGAATTCAAACCAAAAAATTGGATACTGGCGCGCGCGCGGAAAGTATTCAACAAGAGATTTGAATCGCACTTTCGAGGCACCGGAAGGCGCAAAACCTGAGCAGCATCTCCTCCAGCGTTTGGAACTCGTCGTCGTGCCCACCGCCGCAGGGCAGTGCGAGACCGTAGCAGAAGCCCGGCATGGGGAAGACGTACATGCGCGGCGCTACGCGGAGGACGACCGCGTCCCTGGCCAGCGTCCACTGGTGATCCCCGACAATGCAAATGACCAAGCACACCGGGGAGGATGCCACCAGGATCATACGCACGGAGAACCGCCCAGCCCGGAAGACCTGCCTGCCACCTTCGCTGCGGTAGTCAGCCCCGAGCACGATCAGCTGGGCCGCCATCGCCGCTTCGCTTCCGAAGGCGAGCAGCTCCGTATCGGTGCCCTTGCGGTACGTCGTCGTCCTCCCTATTCTCACTTTGCTTATTGCTTCTAGTGATGCCATCAACAAGTAATCGAAGCTCATGCATGCACGTAAAACATTCATCAATGAAATTAGATGAAAGTGAATACTGATCCCTTCGTATCAGCGCAAGGAAGGCAAGAAGAGAGGTTAATTTGTGGAGCAGTAGTCGACGCGAGAGTGGTAGTTTATATTCGGGCGCATTCATCCAGATGGCAAGTGGAGGGAGAGAGGAGGAGGCGAATACGTGGGTGGAGGCGGAGAACGTGGTGTTGTGCGGTGGCAGCGTTGCATGGCAAGCAGGGACTGTGCAGGTAGTTGAATTGGGGAGTCAAAAGGGAGCAAAGAAAGTGTGCTCCGAGCTGCATGGGAAATGATGGAGTGGGCTTGACTGCGCCTGAAGTAGAGGTGTCTGTCGTCGGTCACTAAGGGGCTGCCAAACCGATAAACGGAGGAGGAGGAATTGGTGTCGGGTTGCTGCTTCACGGCCGGCAGGTGGTGGTGGGAAGGAGGCTTGACCATCACCTCTGCTCCTGCTTTTCTCTGAGAGAAGCAGTGTCTTTAATTCACGGGGAAATTTTCAAAACAGCCTCTGAAGTTTAACGTTTTCTTCTAAAAACTCGAACATTTTAAGTTTATTGTAAAAAGATTCTCCCTGGTAGTTTTCGCGTCAGTATGACAACATTTCTCATTCACCGACAACAAAATTTCCCCAATTAATTACTTTTCATCACGGCTGCTAAAAATAACCCTGAAAACATACTTGGGAAAAATAGGCTGTCCTTTTATTGCTTGTCAATTTACCATCATACAACGTAAATTTCTTTATACGTTGCATTACACAAACATATGGCTCATCAATTCATCAAAATGGAGAAACAAATTACACGACTTGCAGGAACTTTCCATTTTCCATAAAACTGGTCAATTAAGTTGGAGAAGAAAACATCTGGACTTATTATAGTATATTTCAGGAACACATTAAGACATTGTAGATGCAAGAAGAATTCCTCAAAGATTCAATGGCAAAAACCTGCAAACACACACAGGAAGAAAGATTTAGTATGTACTAGAATGGATGAGAAAGTAGAAATTAAAATGAAGAATGTAGAGAAGCTTATTGCCTATAGTCGTCGTCTTATTCAAACATTTCATCGAGCTTGTCTAGTTTCTGTCTGTAAAGAGCCAGACTCTGCAATCACAAGTAAGAGATTTGTGTGACGACGTGAACAGAACCAAAATGATTAGATATCAGAAATTTCACTGTAATTTTAAGCTATGAATGCCCCATTGTGATAGTTTGGATGCCATGACAATATAACAGTGTTCTTTTTTTTTTTCTTTCTCAAGAGAAAAGAATGAGAAGACCACTGTAGAGGAAGAATTAAAGTTTAAAGAACATCTGACAAGTCAAGATTTCATCTATCGTTTAGGTACTGTTTGTTGGTTTGCCGATCCATAAACCCATACAATTTCCCTTCTATGGTAGCTCCACCTCTTTTTCTACCTTGAATTTCGTTTATACAAGTAATCTTATATCTCTGAATACATTGACCTCCTAAAGTAAACCCTTTTTTTCTTCTTCATTCATAAAGCAGTTGTGTTCTAGGCAGAATATACAGAGAGAACATAGCAACCTAAAAAGCCAATAATAATGTATTAATGCAAGGAACAGAATTAAAGTATTCAATTGTAAAAGATTTCATACTCTGGTATAAGCGTAAACACCAGCTTCAGAAGGGGCGATTGGGCTGCCTCTCCGAATAAACTTTCCACTCTTGTATATGTAAAGCATTGGAATGCCAGTTGACAGTTCAAGTTTAATGACCTGTACACAAAGTAATAATTTCAATTACAAGCTAAAAGCAGTTGAATTCACAATGCTTCAAATGATGCATAACCCATCTCATCACCTCTTGAGAAGTCAATTTGTCCAGGTACATAATGATGGACCTGAGGGAGTTTCCATGTGCAGCAATCATCACATGCTTCCCAGCCAGGAGTTGAGGAACAATCTATAATGAAATTTCAAAGGTAATCTTTTGTGGATATAGAATCAATAAAACATGTAAATGAAGATACAGAATTTTCATAAGGAGAGAAGAAAAAAAAATTATGTTAAACACCAAATTCATTTAAATTGCCTTACTTGATCTCGGAAATAAGTCACAGCTCTTTCAGCACACATCTCCAAACTCTCACCATTTGGGGGAGGAACATCATAGCTACGACGCCATTCATGAACCTTCTCTTTTCCAAATAGCTCGGCTGTTTCTTGCTTATTGAGACCTTGTAATTCACCGTACCTGATGAATAATGGGAAAAAGTTGAAGTTACAATGCAGAAAATAAAAATAACTAAGATTATAGTTAAGAATTGGTCATTACATTCTTTCATTCAGTTGCCAAGCTGTTATGACAGGGATGGACTGCTTTTTGGTCTCTTCGCTATACATCTGACTCCATCTCCGGGCCTGTTCAGTCTCATTGTGTATGATGATTGGCACCTAAGTCAAAGTGAAAACGTGATTTAAAGTTTTTTTTTAAAAAAAAAAAGTCATTGTCTAGTCTCATTGCTTGCTCAGTGCACTGAGAAGATTCTTTTGAATGAAAAAAAGTTGATTCTGTAAGTAACTTGTTGAAGAAACAGGAGAGTCGGAAACCTTTCTACGTCGGTGCTCGGACATCACGAGCATAGCAGTCATTTGGGCACGTATCAGGGATGATGTATAGATCATGTCAATAGGTATGTTCCTTATTCTTTTACCGGCTTCAATTGCCTCCTCCACGCCCTTTTTAGTCAATGGCACATCAACACAGCCAGTAAAGAGGTTTTTCTCATTCCACAAAGACTCACCATGTCTGATCAGAATTAGTGAAACTTCAGCTGGGAAGCAAGCAAAAGAATAATTTTCATTAGATGAAAGGGACTCATCTTTCACAACTAAGAAAGTCAGCACTCAAGAATTGGATCAATGAGATGTCTTTTCAATCGCCATAGTTACAATCTCTACAAAATAGAAAGATAAATAACCACAGCAGTAAGAAGTAAGTTCTTACCCCCAAAAAAAAAACATTTCTTACTTGATTTTTTCTCGGAATCAGCAGAATTGCTGTTTGATGGCACTTCAACTGGGTCAGCAATGGAGGATTGTGAGCTCAATGCGCGAACCGCATGCAAATTCAAGCTCCGAGGGAACTTGCCCCTTCTTGCAAGGAGAGGCATGTCGAGGCTAAATCCCTTAAGAACCATTCGCAGTGGGAAAACACCAACTTTGTTTGGCAAGCCAGTTGAAGAACCTGTGAACCCCTGTGCTTGGATGGAACTGGCAGCATGAAGACAAGCTGCTGATGAAGCCATTCTGATATCAAATACAACAAAAAAAAAAAGAGGAAAATCTTGTCAGTTATATTAAACCTTTGCACCTTTGGATTTCTATCTTAGTGAAGATGGCTACAGAGCATATGAAAAACAGGAGATTGAACTGGATGGAACTAGAACATGATGAACTCCAGCGGAGTTTCAAAGGATATAAGTGCTCAAAAGGAAAAAAAAAAAAAAAAAAAACGGAACTCAGAAATTAAACCCTAACATTTTGATCAAGAGCAGTAACACCTTCGACAAATTAGACAGATCGTCCTTAGGATATAAGAATACTCAAAATAAACAAACAATTTGGTTTCCCGAATGAGCGCATCCAGGAACACATTGCAGAAAAAGAGAAGAAGAAGCAAGAATCAAGGCGCCACCTTATTCCGTAACGGAGCGAGATCGGTTCGGGTACCCAGAGGGCGCAAGATTGCCCCCCTTTTACCGAGCTCGTGCAGCGCCCACCAGCGGCGATGACTTCGATGAAACCGAGGCCGAAAGCGACGGATTTGAGCAGGGCTGATTGTTGAAGCGCGGAAAACAAGGATTAAGAAGTCTGAGGAAGCAAAGCTCCTTGCTGGAGAAGGCGATCGAAGATTGGAGGGCAAAATTCGGAAGCTAACAGGAGGAAGAAGTAGATGGTTAGGTGAATTTATAGCGGCGTCGCCAAAAAAAAAAAACAAACAAACAAACAAACAAACAAACGAAATCATTAAATAAAGCAACAATATTTTGGAGGGTAAAATTATGAACAAATTGTATGGCCATTTTGAAGATATTGAAACAAACAGGTTCAATTTAGACAGAGGGAAACGTGCAGGGGTGAAGTGATATTTTACACACACAAAAAAAAAAAACAGTTGGATTCCTAATTAATCGAAATTAAAGTGAATCGAAGATGCAGTTTTATTTACTCAATTTACTTTCTATGTAACGCCCCCTAAAATTATAAATTATCAAAATACTCTTCTAAGGATGACTTAGTAAAGTCCAATGTAATTTCATAGTTTCCAATCTCAATTTTTTGACCTCCGCCCCAAAATTTAGCACGTGAAAGGGAAAGGATTAAAAAGACCCTTCTGCCCTTCATGTTCGAGGAAGGTCAGCATCGAGTGAGGCCATAATAGTAATCATGCGACATGCGAGCAAATCGTTAGACGAGACAAGAGGGCAATTTCGTCCTTTCAATCCTCTTCTCGATGTGAAAATGAGCCGATTGAGCACGGCGCGACTTAGCCAAGTTGGTCTATTTGACGTTGGGCCAACCACTTAGCATGGGCTTGGCCCAAATATGTCATATCCGGAGCCCACTTAATTTCTTTTTTTTTTAAAATAAAAATACTTTTAAAATAAAAATAATTAAAATTTATATAAATATTTTTAAAAAAATAGATATACCTTTCCTTATTTTTATTTTTTTCCTCTATTTTCTTTTGTTATCTATTTTTATTTTAAAATATTCAAGTCAAGTTTAGACATGTAGATCGGGGAAAAAAGGCATTTTCAAAAAAAAAAGTTTATTCATATATTCTAGGATTTAAAAATAAAATGGATCAAATTTTGTATCCTATGGAATATGCCAAATTTCATTCAACGACGTACCAAAAGACAAAGTGGTCAACGCAAACGCCGTGGCTTTCCTTCTATTTATTTCGATAAGGGACATCTCGTTGACTTTTGATTTTACGAGTTCTCTCGTTCAATCAAACTATGGGTTCATTTTATTTTTATTCCAGATTTGCTACGAGTTCAATGAGATGATTCATCATTTTTTTTTGTGACTAGATTTTGAGATTTCATACAAGCTTTGTAAAATTTAATTGAAATTTTGATAGGTTCAAATCATGTTATACTAACTTTGATTCACTCTAGGAGTCTATTTTCAACAAGTTGGATAAAAATATTTTCTCTCTCTCTCTCAACTTAATTTGCAGTAAAAAGTGATTTATTTATCTTCAGTACCACTGTCCACTATCATCGTCGGTATTATCATCGATTAACCACCAAATATTTTTGGCTATCGAACGTCGTTGACCACCGACTACCGCCGACACCACCACCAATCAACTACTGAATGTCATTGGCCGCCGGTTGCAGGTCGTCTACCATCGATTGTCGTCGATCACCGATCACCGATCACCGATTACGAATTATCGGTCATTGGTCATTGTCAATCACCGATAACAATAATAATATTTTAAAGTAGATAAAATTTTACAATTAAATCAGGAGTAATATAGTAAAATAATATATTATATTATACTTTAAAACATCCAAACAAATAAATTTTTATTAAATTAATTAAAATTGAATCATTCTTTGTAATTTTAGATCCTAAAGGAACGAGTGGGAACTCCGTCGTTTGCAACAAAATCACTGCTATCAATGACTCATCCCCGTGGAGAATTCTCTCTCTCACTTAAACATCATATAATATTGTCAAACGGATTAAATAATTTACAGGTTTATTTAACTCAACACTATCATAATCATGCTAAGCTTTTAATGAGTTAGGGTTCCGTGTCATATTTGTTTCATCAAGAATTCTTTTCGATACACCTCCCTCGTCAAAGTTAAGCAAAGCATACCGATTGAATTACCTAACAAAAGAAGCCAATAATCTTATATAATAATGCACGAATAATAAAATTTTAATTTGTTTACGATAAAAATGAGGAGTTTTTGAATTATTGTTTACGATAAAAATGAGGAGTTTTTGAATTAGGCAAAAATAGGCCGTAATTGAACCTGAAAAATGTAAAATCCAATTTTGTTTCGGTGCTAAAATGAAAAGACAAATATGAAAAAAAAAATAGATTGTTTGGAAATTAAATATAAAATAAATATGAAAAAACATTATTGGATTCGAACCAGCAACCTAAGGATGGATATCTGCCCAACACACTACAAGTCCTTCGCTCAACCAACTGAGCTAAGGTCGGTTAAAATCTCATCACGAAATTAAAATAAATAATAATATAAATATCAATTACTTATCTCTATATACTTGTTTTTTTTTATACAGCAAGTAGCCAAGTACTTTCCTCTGTTTTTAAAGATTAGATTATAACTCTCGACAAGCATGAGTTGCTGGACGTTCGAATTGGAAACAAAAAAGGTGTTGCCAAATATTATAGCAAATCCAACCATTTGATAAAATCAGAGAACACCAAAATAGATAATAAGTAGCTCCTCTTCCCATAAACTACTTAGTTTACTTGTACTATTACATGAGCTCGAGTTCAAAATTATCGAAATCACAAACCCAATTTCACATGATAGAGCATGCATTAGGGTTGTCGTCGCTGAACATGGTGGAGAGTTTATCCTCTGGCCTCACCACTTGGTTGGAGGCTGTGATCACCTCTGCATTCCTCACGTGCCCTGCTGGTGCCTTCTTGTCATAGGTTTGAGCAGTGTAAGGGTGAGTTACCAAGTTGTAGGGCACATAAGGCCATATTTCAGCTCTTTTTCCGGTCGACTGCACCCTCTTCAACACCTTGTTTGGCTCGATGTACCCATTCACCGTCACCTTGTATTGCTTTCTATTGATGTCCACGGATTGAACCCCTTTGGAAGAAGGCATAAGATCGAGAGGAAATCTGTTAGAGAATTGAATAGAGTTTGCAATGAAAAGATGTAAGTATGTTCTTTTAAGAACTCCACATGAGTTTAAGATCATCGAACTGAACCATGACAGATTACACAAACATAGAAAATGAATTATGAATAACTCGATCGATATGAGTTAACCGCTACGTACTAACTCAAATTCAGACTCAGACTAGAGGAGGAGAAGAAGATGAAACCTTTCATACTAGCGAGTGCATTTCGAACTTTGAGTTCGCATCCTTCACAGTCCATCCTCACCTTGAGCTCCACAGTTTGGAACTGCCTCTTCCTCTTGTGGCTGTAGCCACCCAACAAGTTGGAGAAGTAGTTCACTGCGCCTCCCATGGCCAGAAGTAGGTTAATGTTGATCAACAGAGGGACCAGCAAGAAATGGAAGAACCAAAAGCTGAAGCAATTAAAGAGTGATTAAAAAGCTGAAGCAATTAAAGAGTGATTAAATGTGAGGTTATGGAGGATTTCAGCTGATTTCTTCGGTTTGGTGAAATGGTAAGATGACAAAGAAAGGGAGGAGCAAGGAAAAGGAACTGAGTTTGATTGATCAATTAGGTGATGAGTTAGTGATCTCCAAACGAAGAGGAAGAATGAGAGAGGAGAGGAAAACCTCTATGGCTCACCTCCATCTCTGCAGCTGTTCTTATATAGTCCTAACAA
Organism: Alpinia galanga; assembly: GCA_037177395.1. Classification (NCBI taxonomy): domain Eukaryota; kingdom Viridiplantae; phylum Streptophyta; class Magnoliopsida; order Zingiberales; family Zingiberaceae; genus Alpinia; species Alpinia galanga. Next base: position 20,981 of record JBAMHZ010000016.1, on the reverse strand, counting down.
AAGGCATATGAAACCAATACAAAACAGACAAGAAAAAAAAAATTGTATTTTACACTTTCTCTTAGAAAAAAGGTTCTCATATTCCTTTTCGTTTGTCGGATAGAAGTTTGTAAGATTGTAGATGTATCTCTGCCGTTAGTAAATTGTAATATTATGAAAATTTCACACAAAAAACTTGCCCTTTTCAATTCTTTCGAGGCTATTATATTTCACTGATAGTTTAATTAGGGTGGGGTGGGTGGGGCGGAAAGGAAGGAAGTCTTTCGTCAATTTAATCTGCATCTGTCTGATCATGCGCGAGGAATGTTTATGAAAACAACTGTTCACCAATTAAAATTCGATTTTGTTTCGCACAAATTTATTTCAATTGTGTGAGCCAGAAGTTTCCGAGGTCATTTTCACATCGCCATACTGCCTATTTGCATGATCAACACATGTACTTGAAAACTTTCTTCCGTAATGGCAATCGCTATTGAACATCGAGTTAGTGAAGAACTGCAGTCAAAGGGGAATGCTGATGATGTTATTTAAGGGAAGAAAAGAAAAAGAAAGAAATGAGAGGAGAGTTTGCAAAGAGAGACTGGTCTAAGATTTCTTGTTCCAACTGATCATGATTAAGTTGTCAAGTATTCCTTCTTACATCGCTTCACTGTGTGCAGGTTCTTTGCTTTGTGCTCTGGAGAGTGTGCTCCTGATTCTCTATCTACACAAACACAAGATTCTGAAAGCTGAGGCCAGCCACAAAAAGCTCGATCGGTGGCATATTCTTAATGGTCTGAGAATACAGTTTTGGAGGGACCCTTAAGATTTTTTTTTGGCTTTGACTCGAACTCTCAGTTCCTTCCTCCACAAAAAGATTGCAGAAAGTTTCGTCTTTATTCTTCACATCGCAGATACTTCACTCAATCATTCAGTATTTTTCTTTCTTCTGTGCATGCAGACTTAGTGATGAAGGAAGCAGCAGGGGCAGGGAAAGTGCACTGCAAAATTTGATTCTTGGTAAAAATAAAAAATGGTTGGAACCTTGTAATTAAGGTCGATGAAGAAGGGACCCCATGACGAACTCGATATCTTGAGGGAAAGTATCCATGACGAACTGAAGGAGGAGGCGTCTTTCACGCAGAATGCAGCTTTTGTTTTTACTCAACAAGCAAACCGTAATAATTAATTAATTAATTCATCTTTCATGACCTGGGATGGAAAGATTTACTGCTCATTATATAATCATTGAGAATATTAAATCGAAAACATATTTGAAGCCATAGATACAAGAATCACATTGTTTACATTGTTTAGGGGAGGAATTGCCCAACAGAAAAGTGACGCTTTGACAGTGAATTTTAAAAAAATTTATAGGGTTGATTCTTGGTGCAGGAGTTTATCCGATAGATAGAATAAAACTTTGATATTTGACACTCTTTCAAGAATAACACAACTGAGAAGTTTGAGTTAGACTGTCAAAACTGTGAGCACTTTTCTAATGTACTCTAATGGTTGATGGAAATTCATAGACACTTTGACCACTTACAGTTTAGCTGTTGAAAGGACATCTCCATAGGACTATAGAATCAGATTGATCATTCCCAGAGATTAATCAAGCCAAAAATTCAAATACCCTTGTGCTAATAAAAAAAACAAGAGGAAAAAAAATCAAATATGTAATTTGTCTTTATGTTCCTCAAAAGATGACTGATAACGTACTATTTATTTAATATTTTTTTGAAAAAAATATAATTTATTAAAATTACAAAATGTAAATCTATAAAATTCTAACATAAAGGCCCTCTTCATAGTAGTTTTTCAAGTAAAAAGGAGAGATTATAGCAAACAAGACCATCTTCAACTCCAATAACCATTGGTCATGAATCGATTTTGTGGGAGGAATTCAAAAAGTGTTCAATGCTAATATTGCTTTAATCGTTTGCTTGCCTTAGGAAAGTGGATACTTCTAAGCAAAATAGTGGAAGGTAGGCCTTTTCCTTTTGGCAAAGGAGAAAGAGTGCATGTGCTGCCTCATGAGATAGGAGACAGGGTGGTGGTGGGTAACGGCATAAACATGAAGATTGTCATTCGCAATAATTCATTGCCCTTAGGTCATAGAGGTGGCCTAAGGAATGATTTGTCGTCGTCATCGGTCGTCGATGATTGGGAGATCGAATCTCATAATAATTGGTAACCCATGAGTCATGTAGGTTGGTGAAGAAATATGGTCGCCTTAGTGCGAATTCAAATGAATTAATGATTGAATCAAATCTCCTCGAATCCATTGGCTACAATGGAAACTCTCTCATTTCTCTTTGGACTTCGGTTAGATACCCTAAGTTTAGTTATGATCTTAAGTAGTTTAGTACAAATGTAATGCCCACTCTAATAACCTCAAACTAG
>JBAMHZ010000014.1:104109-121191 GCA_037177395.1 Alpinia galanga | reverse complement strand
ACTACCCTACAAGGGACTAGATGCAAAGTCCAGTTTTGCCTCAGCCACAGTTTTACCGACCAAATTAAACTGACCCCTGTAAGCGTCAGACTGAACTAACTCTGTCGTACTTGTCCGGTTACAAGCTTAGAAGTTATGTTTTCATTCATAAAATAGATAGAATGCTACTTGACCAGTTCTGACCCAACCATAACACATTCTGAAGCTATTCGATGAGAAGGCAAGTTCTAAATGGCATATTTTGTTAAAGAGAACCAAAATGATTAAGACATTGCCATAAACAATAACTTTGAACTCTTTAAGGTGCATTTGACTCAGAATAATTATTGATAATCTTTGTTATCCATCTAATATTATCAATAAAAATCTTATTTAGTTCAGGATTTGAGCGATTATTAAGTTACGATGAATGTCTGATACATCATGCCGCATTAGCAAAAGAGTTATAAATAGGAAAATTGAAAAACCTTCGAGAAGCTTAATTTTCATTGATTCCCGGAGTTATGAATTATTTTCCTAAAATTATCTTTTAATTTTTACTCTTTAAGATAACAACTCTTATTAATTTAATAAATATCAATCAGACCCTATATAAATTATTAATATAATTAAAATTATAATCGATCGACCGTTCCCGTCGTAATCGCTGCTCGTCAATTGTCCCAGCCACCACCGATCACCGGCTACCGCAATTGGTAGCTCACCGTCGACCGCCACGATCGACAGCTCACCGCCAGTAGCCAATTGCAGAAGTCAATCATCGATCAACTATCATCAACTGTTATTGTCGATCGCTAATCATCGTTATCAATCATCGATCACTAATTATCACCGTCAATCATCGGTCAATCGATCGACTTACAATTAAATCAAGAGTAATATAGTAAAATGTTAAACTATGTTATACTTTAAAACCTCCAAACAAATAAGTTTTTATTACATTACTTGTGATTAAACCAAACAACCTAATTTATGTTTCATTTCCTATAATCTTTTTATTATGCAATTACCTACCTAGTAATCACATAACTAAAATTATACATGACTACCTTGAACCAAACGACACCCTAACAGTTATTAAAATCACACCAATAAAAAAACAGCTGCTCCAAATAGCTCCAACAGTTAAAGTTCTTTATGCTATCCCCAAACCCATAGTCACCGGAAATATCTTGCTTTTGTTTAGCACCATCAAATTTTCACGTAAATAAAAGGCCTCAAAAATCATATTTTCCTCTCCTCTCCTCTTAATGCCACTGAAGTAAACAAGCCCTAAAAGCTTGTCCATTGCTCTAGAGTAAAGCATCTTATGGATCTGCAGGAACGAGTTATGAGATGAAAGAAGACAATGCTCACTGAGCAGCGAGATCCAAGGGATAGCCTAAAATGTTTCCGTTCACACTCATGTAACTTCATCCTTTCAAGTTCCAACACTCATCTTGACTAGTTCGAAGAGTGAAACCTTGAAAAAAAAAAAAAAGGGTTCGAGTTGATCTGAATCCACTTTTATCACACCATACCATAAGCAAAATAATATTGTCAGTACTCACAAAGAATCAATGGGCCATCTGCTTCACTAAGTCAGTTTGAATTGCAAGATAATCACTGAACAAAATTCCACATGCAAAAGTGTAGCGATGGGCCAAGAAAACACTGTTGCCATTATTTTCATTTTGCTGGAAATTAATGCTGGAAAATGCAGTTTTGCAATGGTATTATTGATACTGGCACTCTCAGGCCATGTGTATTTGGTAGCCTTGGTACAGAAGTACTGGATAAACTATAATAGGAAAATTATGAATCAGAATAACCTAGGACTTTGAGTTTTTGCTGCAAATCCTTCAAGCCAAGTCTGATGGAGATGAACTAAGTTGAAGTTACCAGGGTTTCCATGCTGAGAAATGGCAGATTTCAGGTACAGCAAATGAAGCTACAAAGATATTTGGGCAACGCTGGTATTTTCACTTACCTTTGAGTACAGTAGAACAGTGGTCAGACAACAATTTTGTCCATCATCTGCAGAATATATCTATGTGAAGGAAAATTGCTAATCGAAATCGAGAATGAAGGGGAAATAATAAAGAAAACTGGAATAAAATATTTGCTCAAACTGAGAAGAAGCATTATGGGTAAAATTAAAATTGGAGAATGAGTGGAAGGCAGAACTGGCTATATTATTGAATGTTTAAACACTCACCAGTCAGTTCCCGCTTATCAAACTTTACCAGCCACACATCCGAACCAATTTTTGAAGCAAAAACTCTATCCAGCCACACTTGGAAAGTTTTTCCTTGCTTATCACCATAGCATGGTCCCAGTAATTCTATGCATTCATGAAGAAAATGTTCAACTCCAGAAGCATGAACAGCAATTCCAGTCGGGTCCTATCAGACCAATAAAAGAACTAATCAACTCATATGAACTCAAAATGTATCCATGTGTTACGCAAATTAGAAAGAATTACGTTGATGTTTATGCGCAAAATCATTGCAGGATTAAATATTATCCTCTTTCTTTCTAGGAGATGAAAATAAGATGAGTTTTAGATGTCAATTTGCAAGAATTTTGTAATTCTTCTGCATCTATCTTTTGAAAGATAAGATTAAAACTAGAATATCTCAAAGATTATAAAGTTTAAATAGACAAACTCATATCCCCCTGTGCCAGGTAAATTGTAAAAACTGATGAATGGAACATGTGCTTACAAGTATGTCCTTCAAACTTTGGATAAAGGATTCAGATTTTTCCACTTCAGCTCGGCGCCACCTTTCATATGCAATAAAAAAATTTACTACTATGTTTGCTGGGGTACTGTTGTCTGTCTTGCGAGGTAAGAGATCCAAACCATCTCTTGGAGACGCATTAGGACCAAGCCCAAAATGGCCGATAGCCTCAATAATACCAGCTGCACATCTTTGGGTTGCATGAATTATCTTCTTGTTATCTTTTGCATTTTCAGCATGCCACTGCAGTAACTCCTCCTGGGCATTGCTGACCTGAAATTCAGGAAGGCAAAAAAAAAAGTTAACTAAGAACACCACCGACATACAAAGTCATTCACAGATCTTTAATATAAAACTCACCATGACACCATAAACATCTGGAATGCTGAACAGCTCTGCATCATTCCCAGAATCACCACAGACAAGTGTATTAACAGGTAGTTTGCTTTCAGACTTGAACTTTGAGAGCAAATAAGCAAGCGCTTGGCCCTTGCCAGCACCTTGTGGCAATATATCAAGATCAATACCTCCACTGTAGATTATTTTTGCATCTAGCTGTTTGGGAATGAATGAAAACGGACAGTAAATCAGATAGAGGCATGATCTGGTTAGATTAGTTACAAGCCAAAAATCATTGAAAACCAAATTGAGGTCACTAATTTTACCCCACGTCTCTGGAAAGCATCTGAAAGAGACTTTATTACTTCCTGAGCGTGCCCCTTCTCAACATAAAAGCTAATCTTGTGTGGTCGCTGCTCTGTTGCAGCCTGCATGTTACAGCATATGCAAGAGGACCTATCATCTGTGTAATTCATGGACAGCAGGATGGCAATAACAAACGTCATAATTAAGATTTTGAGATCACCTGAGCAGTAAGCTGGGAAAACTTGGATGTTTCTTCAAGAATGATGCTCTTATCCCAATTTTGATTGAGAATATCTACCCATCCATTGTCAGGCACCATCAAATCGCCATAAGTGATCTCAGTGCCAACAGACATGATTGTTATATCAGGAGTCAACATTGGTTTTTCCTTCCTCAGTTGTTTATAAAGTGTAGGTGACCTCCCAGTCGAGAAAACCAGGAGAGAATCATGGCGATAAAGTGATTCCCACAGAGCATTGAACCTAAGCAATGATGTGTTCTCTGAGTCATGATGATCAACCTGCAAACATGGATTCATTCAAATCTGGTAGCAGCAGGATGTTAAAGTTCTAAATTACATTGCCAATAGGTTGATTATGTACTACACCATTGTGTGATCAAGATCAGAAACAATCATGAGATGTGCAGGGCCATTGAGCCGATCCATTTTCCTGCAAAGCAAGAGTTTCATGCTTCATCACCAAAGAGATTTGCCTTCTAAGTTTAGGTACTAATAAGAATTTCAATAGTTACTGACAAGCTGGTCCAGAACTCCATGCCTATGCGAGACCCAGGAAGAAGAAGCACTAGTTGGTGCTCAATACTAATGACTAATCCTACGTTCTTGTCAGAATAAGATAAGATATTGCCTAAACCATGCTATGAATCCTTGACCATAGGGTCTACATTCACCATGTACAAATAGGGGTAAGTACGCTCCCAAATGAAGGGGTCCATGCAACCATGATTTCCTCCATAATTGGAAGAAGACTGAGACCATAATCTTAGAAGAAGTCGACAAGGTAAAATCCCCATATATATCCTAGGCTCTAATACTTGGGCTCTGCATTTACCCCTTGCACTACCTATATCACGCGCTGATACTTTGACATCCACACCCCCAATGGATACTCTACACCTCTACTTATCATATGTAAAAGTTATTATGAATAGTCATGCTCGGCAATTAGAATACACAAATACTTGCCCTATTTTACTCAGACAGGCATATCCCGACTTGAGCATCGGAGGACCTACAAAGGCCAATTAGCAGCATCCTAACCTCTATTCAGTAGGATGGTCCATGTACAATTCTCCTTGGAACTTAGAAATGCAATGAGACCAATTCCTGAACCTAGCCCCCCCAAAAATGACTTTTTTATGGCACAATCTTCCTTGGAACCTTTATCCTCTCTCCAGTTCTAGCTTACTGATCCATGGTTATTCTACACTATATCAAACGAAAAAATAAACATACAAATACGAAATACGGTAGGATAGAAGATTAGTTGGCCACGATCAGGAGCAGACAATGATGAAAAGATCGACTACAAAAGGCAAAGAAAAATGAACGGAAATCACGCGCATAAACAACAAAGAAAATTAGATTAGGAGAAGAGTAAAGGGATCTTACTACCGGAGTAAGAGGCTGATCTGGAATCAAATATTGAAGAAAGAATTATGGATGGAGGAGAAGAGCGATGAAAATCTTCTGGGACGGGAAAAGTTTGGTTAGTGTTTTTTACGATTCCCAACGATGATGAACGAAGATAACGGGAATAACGCGAGGGATAAAGGCATCAGATCCGAGTTCTATGGGCCTCGGCCCAGCCCACTTTTCTTGGATGAACAAAATTTATTGATAAATTAAATCATTTTGTATGAATTATAAATTTATCTCGTATTGCCTCTTAGGGCATATCGCGATAATCATCAGATGACAAATTTATATTAATAGAATAAGGATCAATTTTCTCATTTGAATGATCACATAATGGTCAACTATAAATTGATCTCTTGATTTATTTCTTTCTGAGAGATACTCAGAGATGAGTGTTATCATCTTTTACATCAATAAATTTATCTCATATTTAATTTCAAAACATGTCAAATTGAATATCCATAACATACATTTAAAAACAAATTTCAGTGCAAGTTCATTTGAGGATTAACTTACATTGAGTTTTTTTTTCATCAAAACAATTTTTTTAAAAATAAAAACTGGTTTGTAGATCAGTTGGTTACTTTAAAATTAGTGAAATTTACAGTAGTATTTTAGGGGAAAAAACTCGATATTAAGAAAATTATATATTCAATATTAATAAGTTTGAAAGGATGTAACAATCACATTTTTGCAAATTTTTATGATTTTTCACGACCAAAAATGTCTCAAGGGTTTTTTTAGAAGAATGTTATGTATGATATTTGGAAGCATTCTAAAAGAAAGTAAATGGCATTCTTGATATTAAATGGAAATGAAGGGGTAATAGTTTGTAGTGCTCTGCAGTAAATAAAGTGGAAGTTAGAATTTGAATGAAATGGCCATTTGAACTCTTCTCCTCTTCCCTTCACTCCGCTTCGCTTCCCTTCGCTTTTTTTCAATCTCCCTTTCAACACAGTTCGCAAGCTTTCAGGTTTTGGATTTATGAGCTCGGAAAACCCCAAAATCGTATCTTTTTGATCTTTTCTTCCTCTGCGCTCTTTGTCTTCCCCAGATCTGTAGCTTATACTTCTATGCTTCAACCCCTTTCATAGATCTGTTTAGATTTGGCAGTACTAGGAGCAGCTGAGCTCAATTTGGGACGGGTCGTAGAGAAATGGCCGGGGTGGTTCTCGCGTCGTCGTCGGCTGGATGCAGGGGAAGGCGAGGGGAGGGGGAGGAGGAACGGAAGAGGGCGAAGGAGGAGGAGCGCCGGAAGCAGCAGCAGATTTCGGTCCTGGCTCTGCTCCTGGCGGCGATCCGGCGGTCGATGGCGTCGTCGTGCCGGATGGAGCGGGACGAAGTGATACCGGTGCTGCAGCACATGGAGATCGGGTGGCCGACTAACGTCCGCCATGTCGCACACGTCACCTTCGACCGTTTCCACGGGTTCCTCGGCCTCCCCGTCGAGTTTGAACGCGAGGTCCCTGGCCGCGTCCCCAGTGCCAGGTCTACTTTTTCTCTGACTTGCCTCTTTCATCTCTCTCTACAATCTGGAGTAGGTGAAAAGGAATTCTGTTCTCGAGATCCTTTCTCTAGTCACGTGGAAACACAAAATCTAAAAAAAAATTCTTGCCAAGGTGAATATTTAATGGTAATTATTATGGCTCCTCCCCCTAAAAAGATTAAATTTGATTATCACTTAGGGAATATAGAAGAGAATTATCAAAATTTGGATTTTCAGCTTCCCTAGCTAGAATTGTGTATTTCTACTTCTGAAACCCATACTTTTCTCTGTTCTAGTGAAAACGTATGCTGCTTTTGTTTGAAAACTTATTATTATCTTAGTCATGAGTTCTACTTGATCTAAAAATAAAAATAAAAATAAAATAATGCGAACTCATAATTTTGGAATCAACTTCTAAAATCAAATGCTTCATTGGAAGATTAATGTAAAAAAGAGTTTATTATTGCACATGCTGAAAATTTGGCTTGATGTTGTCCAGTGCTAGTGTCTTCGGTGTCTCAGCCGAGTCCATGCAATGCTCTCTTGACTCCAAGGGCAACAGTGTTCCAACAATCCTCCTGCTATTGCAGGAGAGGCTGTACATGCAAGGAGGCCTAAAGGTAAATTATACCCTTCTCATTAAGAAGCAGCTCTCAGAATGTTGGAACAAAATTATTAATTAAGCATCCAGCTCAGTTATTTAGAGCAGGAGATTGCTAGTGTGACATGGTGTGAGTTACAGGCTGAAGGAATATTTCGGATAAACCCAGAGAACAGTCAGGAGGAACATGTAAGAGAGCAATTAAACAAAGGCATTGTGCCGGAGGACATTGATGTTCACTGTTTGGCCAGCCTTATTAAGGTGCGATTTTAGTTGGTGACTGAATTCTTATTCTTCCTTCAAGTGATTGCATTTAAGAAACATAAAAATTTTGAATGTTAATACCTCTTGTACCATTGACAGAGTTAACCAATCTGTTTGTGCTTGCTTGTTGGTATTATTCCAGTGTGTGCTTAAGAAGTTGAGGATTTTGGCGCTGAGTTACGTAATTATTCCTACCAATTACAAACTGCTTTTTTTGGTCTTTGCAACTTGTTAGCATAGATTAAAATGTTCATCTGAAGCACAGGGATTTCATCGTAGTTTTACATCTGATGTAATAATTATTGAACACTCAAGCGATATTGTAAAAACCCAGTTTGTGGATGCTAAAAGTTGCAGCTTTTAGCAGACACATGGGGAGTAGTACGCCAAAAAGAAACCAACGTGGAGAAAGTATGATTAAATGTGTTGTGTTACTCTCAGTGATGTGCCTTTTTGGTGGAATTGTCTGATCATTTGTAAATACTCATTAAGCATGCTTGGCATGGAGCAGTTTTGGGATGAGTTCTAGGAAACTTTTTTACTTTGGGTGAGGTTCTACCATGGAATAAACTGTGAGGTGAATAGTATATAATGTTTGTCAAAGCAGACAATATTTTGATATTGCCAAATTAGATGTGCTACAAATATTATGTCTTTTCTCATAAAAAAGGTTTTGAAAACCTTGTAGTACTTGAATAGTTTGACAATTTTGGATGAAATGACTGTAGAAATAGACCATGGTTCTATATGAAACATCCTAAAGACATTTTGTGCTATAAATACACACTTTGAGGTTTAGAGGTAGAGTTGCCAGAAACTTATGCCTGGTCCTACTATGATCAGGCATGGTTCCGAGAACTTCCAGAGGGTGTGCTGGACAGCCTCTCACCTGAACAAGTTCTTCAATGCAACACGGAGGAGCACTCGGTGCGACTTGTGAAGCGTCTCCTTCCAACACAGGCTTCTCTCCTCAATTGGGCCATTGAGCTCATGGCTGATGTCGTTGAAGACGAAGAAGTAAACAAGATGAACGCAAGAAATATCGCGATGGTCTTTGCCCCAAACATGACTCAGGTATCAACTATAGAACAGACTCATCCATCCAATATTAACTGTATAGTATTAACATTTGTGATACCATTGCATTTCTTCCTACCAGATGTCAGATCCTTTAACAGCTCTTATGCATGCCGTTCAAGTTATGAACTTTCTCAAGACACTGATTCTGAAAACTCTGAGGGAGCGTGAAGAAGCAGACGTGAGTGGGTATTCAGACTTCTCATGTTCTCCTTCTCATGAGCCAGGAGAGGATGATGATGATTATAATAGCCAGAGAGATGTGGATATGTGTGATGATTCCAGTGAGATCACATCAGACAATGAACCAGCAGAAACCTGTATCCTTCAAACTGAAATGACAGCGAATGGTAGTGATTCTGCTGCAAGATGCAGTTCAGAAAGGCACACAAGTAGCCAGCATTGCAATGGTAGCTTCGTCGAGGAAGAATATGATTCTTTAACTGACATTGAAGTGTGCTTCCTTAAACAACTGGAATGGAAGTCCAACGATGGAATTCTAGTAGAGAAGGATATTGCTAGTCCACCATGTCCTGATTCGAATCCATTGATTGAAAGAAAAGAAGAAAACTCAATCACAAGCAATGGCGAGTCGGAGGTCGAGGTGAAAAATGATCCATTGAAGCAACAAAATGAAAGCCGTGAGGTAGAAATGGAAGAATGCAAAGTGGAACGATAACCTCGCTTCTTCCTGATCCCATTTTCTAGGGTAGTACCTTCCATGTCGAATGGTAAAGATTTGTTAGATTTGTTTGTTGAATCTTGGTCGACATGGGGGTTGAGTACGGTGACTTGTTTGTGTGAAATTGAATGAACTGTTCACCTTGATATGCTGAACATGTTTTGTGTTATATTTGTCTATGAACAGTCACGAACATTGAATCTTGTAGTAGTGATCACTTGAATTTCAGATCTACGTTATATATATACATACATGATTAGCAGGCTGAAGAATTTTAGGTAAATTGATATTTGTATGGATGTTTATTATATACTATTTTAGTGGCATAAAATATTTCATTGGGTTTTTAATTTTCTTCATAATTTATTTAAAAAAACTGATTATGTAAAATATTTGATGCGAATGTTATCAAGCTTTTACCGTGGGAAGAACTCCAATAAGATGCACGGGGTCCGGTGTCCACGCCCACTCAACATTTACTTTAATAAGAAATTTGGTTTCGTCGGATACTTTCATCCCATCTGAGAATTTCTTGCATATAATAATCATCATCCGTCCCAACGGAGTACTACTGCAGCTTCGTCTACTCTGAGCAAGGCCGACGACGGTTCCACCTCAAACCCTGCGATAGAAGAGGAAGATTGCGACGGCGACTTTGAGGTCTGATACTAATGGTATGCTTCCTCTATGCCCATTACTTCTTCTCCCAATCTTGGATCTCAGGCTCCAGATTGTTAGTTCATCATTCTCCTTCTCCGATCTCTAGTCTTTGGATCTCTCCGATGTCGATATCCAGTTCTCCGATACCATTTTTGATCTACATATCCGTTTGGATGTAGATCTGTGATTGCTGGGGGATGCTTTCTATCTGTTCCTCTCGGATGTCATACCGACGGCGTCGCGGCCGAAGGAAGAGGAAGACGGTGACGACCCCGAATGGAATCTCAATTCCTCGACACCAACTTCCCTGGTCCTCGATCTGAACTCTAAGCGGCCGCTTAAGGTTGCTGTCCCTTCTCTTCCTCCTCCAGATCTCAACCTTTCCGATCTCGCCTGGTGTCGGGATCCATCTCTCCAGTACCCAGTTCCTCCAGTCTGCCCTACGCGTTCGTGTAGGAACGGAAATGATCTCTTCAGACTCAACGCCGTTGTCTTGCCATTTTGATCGTCAATCTTAACCCTAGATTCTATCCTCCCGTCTCCGGATCGCTCCCACTGGTTTCAACTTATGGGTCATCCTTCCCTCTGGTTTCCCTCTGATTGTTTATGCTCAATTTACACCGGAGGACGTCGTTTACTAGATGCTAAATTATGGATTGCCAATGCATCTGCAGATTGATTTTTGGCCAAAATTTTATCCGCCAAAAATTGGGAGGAAAGACTCTTTCTTCCCAAGCACCCTCCTTCGGAACACCTCTCGGGCACTGCCCTTACCATCCTCCTGAGCACCGCCCTCAACCTTGCCAGCGATCCCAACGGCCTCTATACCTGCCTGCGAGTTTAACATTCAGCCGCGATCTCATGGCCTGCTCCTGAGCCCACCGGTCGCTTGGCTGCGAACTTGCAGCCTGCTAGCCGGCCAGTCGCCTGGCTGCGAGTTTGTGACCTTCTGATCAACTGGCCGTAGGAGTTCGTCAACAAATAAGACTTTTCTTTCTTTTTTTTTTCGTTCTTTCTTTATAGTTTGCCAACCAGATGAATTCTTTCTTTCCCTTTCTGAATCTTTATCCTCAGGTATGGTCTATCCTTCTATTTTCCGTCCTTCAAAGTAAACTGGGCATTGCTAAGAGATTATAAATTTGGATGGAACATTGACACACGGTTTTCTTATAGGTTTGAAATTTGAATTACGCCATTGAAGGTCGAAAGATCTAGAAGCTCAAGGTTTGAGTAAACATAAGCACATGGCTTGTGCAAATGTTCAAAAATTTGTCTGAATATAGGCAAATGATTTACTTAGAGTTTTGAAGTTTCGAGGAGCTCAAGAAAAAGGTTAAAGGATTAATTCCAAAATAGATTTGATTGAATATAACAAAAGGACCACTAAGAGATTCGTAATTTGGATTGAAGCTAAGCACCTGAATTTCTTAGTGGTTCCAAATTTGGATGGGCACAAGAGAAGGCTGAAGGACCATTCTACAAGCTCAATTTTTGAGCGAACATAAAAATATTACTCGGCTAGAGGTTCCAATGTTTGAGTGAACATAAGCACATGAACATTAGCAAAAGCTGAAGGACCAACCTATAAGCTTCAGATTGAATGAACAACCTATTATCTAAATGGATCAATCATTGATAAAATTACACTCAGCTTGAATTATTAGTTACAACCTTCATATAGAGTCATCCATGTAATTTTGTAAGTGCATGTCACTGAACTCTTTAATATTACTATATGTGACCTAAACAATGATTACTACCTTCATACGGTGCCTCTAGAAATAGCCTAGTCGGTTTAGACCATTTTGAGTACCTTAAATCATGAGAAATTACCAAGTTCAATATAGAAGTATCATAAGTGGGTGGCACTGTGGGCTTAGTCAAACAGTGATACTGGAAAGAAAAATAATGAACTGTTTCTATCATGAGTTTATGAAATTAGACCCATTTAGTATTAATAGAGTACCCAACTCAATTATGAGCTATTACCTATGCGAGGTCTATGTCATAATTATCTTGAGTGCATGAACATCATGTATGCTTCTTTTTTCTTTTTTTTTTGTGAAAAAACTACATAAGTGAACTAGTCTTTACTAATTTCAATTTTATATATTAGACACAGCAAAAGATACATACTATATGTGACCTAAACTGCCTGCTCCTGCCTGAATTGTCCTGATTGCTTGCTCAGACTCTCAAACTACCTAAACTGTCTTCCCAACCACCTAGCCACTTGGCTAATATATTTTGGACTTACAATTGGGAAATTTGGATGTAATCTATGGTGTTCTTAGAGTTCATTTGGGATTTTTCTGTATGTGTTTTGTTTTTATTTCTTCTTATGCCTTTTCTGCTTGTTCTTTCTAGTATTGATTTTGCAAGCTACATTTGCCTTTTTGAATTGTAGATCAACATAAGCTTAGTCAGATATTAATGTAAATTCAGTTCTTGTTGTATTCTGTGTTTGATCCATATAGACACTTGTATTTCTCTAATGCAGAAAATTAGAAACTTACAGTATGTCATTATGTATCTTGATCATCTAGAGATTTTATTTGGTGCATAATTTATACGTGCTTGTATTTTCTGAGATCCATTTTGTGGGTTCTTGTCTCTTTGTTTTTCTTATAAAAAAGGTTGAATATATTAATTTACATTAATCATTTCATAATTCTAATCAGCTCATGTCTTTCCATAACAAACTAGAATCATCCGTGTTTTCCCTTGTATTCTACCTAACAGTGAAAATCTTCAAAGTGTTATCTATGAAGCTCTTAGAAGTGATTTTGACATGTCATTAGATGCTCATGTAGCATTGTGGTTCTGTCATCTTTTTGTTGGAAAATCCTGTTCTTATATATTCTTGTTGGAATTTTTGGTGCAGTAGGCATTCAATCATCTTATTTTTAACTTAGTTACTCTCTTCACCAATTAGATTTTTGGAAATATATCTTAACCACGACTTTCTAGTGTAACAACATAATATGCTAACTTTGTGAATGCTTACATATAAATTGAAGTAATAAATGATGCAGACAATTTTCCTTTTTATTATCTTTACCATTAAGAGTATAATTGGCTAATTTTGTGAATGCTTAAATGTCCTTATAAGCATGGTTTAAAATCTCATATTGTGTTGGGCGGTACAATTGAAGAATATAGTTCCAATAAATTAATGAAACTGGATAGATAGTACTTGACTCAAAATTAATATATTATGTGTCGGTGTGTCAATCGTGTTGTTGAGCATTCTATGATACTGATATTCGACATCCTTTAGCATGCTACAAAATACTTTTTATAATTGAAACAATATTTTTTATTCTCTTTGTAGCTTGTGTACATACAATACAATGTCAAAACTATGCCATTTTAAATGAGATACAAAGTTGACATTATGTATAAAGTTGTGTTCTTTTTTTCTTTTTCATCTCTTTCTCCTTCCCCTCCAGTTTTCCACCACCGCCATGTGTCAAACATTGGCACAGTACCAAAAACCATATGGTTCCGGTCAAAATCCATAACTCCAAATAGATCAAGAATTTAAACCTTGATTGTAAGTAGTGAAGGAGCTGTTTATGGTCGACAATATTCTTTTTGTAACACTTAGCTTTTCTGGTTGTGGTTCTGCAAAGATTTCTTAGTTAAAATAACTTAATATTACCCTGTTTGTTCATTACTTGAGCATAAAATTTTTGTAATTTGTCTCCAAACATATTACTCATAACATTTCCAACATGCAGAGTAGCAGCTTTTATACAGGGTTTACTCGATTATGCAAGGGTCTTTCTGTCATACTAATTGGAGGATATGTTTTACTCCAAATATTTCCCTCAATTCTTCCTTATGTTGCTCTTATTCCCTCAAGGTAAAAATTGGAATCTCTGAAATGCTTAAATGCAGACATGACTTAAATACCAATGTTTGTGCACCTGCACGCGCACATGTTTATGAATATAATAATGATGCTATTATGCAGAATCTCTGTTTTTTTCCAGGTTGTTTTATGTTTGAGATCCATCTTTTCGTTGCAGTATATGGAAACCTAATATTATAAAGAAATGGAATAGAAATCTTTTCTTTTGTTACAAAAAGGAAAAAAGGAAGATACATATTTGTTTAGTGATTATATCCTTAAAAATATTTGCCATTACATTACCACACGAACAACAGCTAACTTGTGTTGATTCAACTATTTTGGGTCAGCTCTGGATATTGTCCCAAAATTAGTTATATCTCTTGCATCACTTTTAACTATGTTAAATAGAATGTTATTTAGTCTTTCACTACCCTTACAAGGTGAATTCTAATTTATGTAACATAGATATTGATGTGTAAAGACTGTCCCAAATAATGTGTATTCTTTTATAAAAGTATCATGATTATTGATGTTGACTATTTACCATTTTGTAGGACAATTCCATTTGCTTGGAATCTCATTACTGCTGGTTACATTGAACAATCAAGTTTAGGGGTATATGCATTTCCTCTTTTTTCCTGTTTAGTTTCCTTTATTCGCAATTTGTTACCTTTGCATAATAATCTTGTTTGCGCTTGAGAATGGTGATGTTATCATATGCCATGCACCAATGTTTTTCTCTTTTCATAATACAGTTATGATTTGGTGGTGATTTGTTGCCTATGTCTGTCTAGCATTGTTTTTCATCCATCAGATACCTTAAACTTTAGGGCCCTTTCTTTGCCACTCGTATTTATTGTAACTGCACCTGTTTGTAAAATTAACAAAAAACTTTATGCTGCAGCAATTTCAGGTATTATTTATAATCGTTCTATGGATACTTGAGCTAACAAGTGTTGATACGGAGATATATGACCATATGCCCTGCTGGCTTTTTGCAGGGAAATAATAAAGTCAACTCATTGAAGAAGAGAGTGAAAAATCATAGTTGGTTATAGATATGTTCTGGAAACAAATTATCCCAAATAAAGGTTAATCAAACCTTTTGTACATTTTTTAGGATTTGAGTATGATAAAAAAAATGTGCAGACCCATTGCAATTGCATCTAATGCAGGGTTGGGAGAAACCTTGTATATTAGAAATAATTAGAACTATTGATGTAGCCTGTGGCTTATTTGTTGATTAATTTGTTAGGATTAGAGGCTATTTATACACGGATTATACCTCTTTCGAGCATAACAATAGCAGAAATTTCTGCTCAATCTGGTGTTTGAGCTATGTTTCCCTCTTTGTTTCTGCCCACCTACTCTTGTCGTCTATGTTGGAATTCTTCTCAAAACCCATAGTTCCACATTTCCTGTCAATTCGTTTCCTCTATCCATTTATCTTTCCCCTACTGCACTTTCTTGCTGATCTATATCCCTGTCCATGCCTCACCCCATGTCTCCTTCCTGTTTGCATCATTTGCCTTTGCCTCCACTCATCTTGTTTGCATCCCCTACCTCACCTGCATCTCACCTCACTTTTCTTCTTCAATCCTCCTACCTACTTGTTTTGAGCTCCATCAGATCATATTTGACCTTGGTGAAGGTTAATTACCTATTTGTATTTCAGTTCTGTATTGTGTTTGGCCTTTGCACCAAAGCAATGGTAAACTATTATTTTCTAGACTTTCTTTGGACAATCCATTTAGATTTTATTTTGAGTTTTTTTTAATTATTCTTATATTGTACTTTTAAATGTGGAACTGCCACATTAGCGGCCTCCCACCGCTGTCCCTACATGTGGAGGGGGATAAATTACGATGTCAGGTGGCCAGCACAAAAATACGGAGTCATCGGTAGCCTAGCGGTGAACTCTAGGAATTGACCTCTTTCTCTTTCAAGCCTTAACACAGCTGCGCTGACCTTCTGGGTTAGCCCTGGGGGCTTTCTTATATTGTACTTATAGATATGAGTTCGAGTTGAGTATGATGACCTACAAATACTTGAAGCTTTTGCTATTTATAAAGGTGAGTACATTTATTCTTTGACTTCCATATATTTGTTGTCGAGGATCAATTTGCGCTATAAGGGGATGAATAACATCTTTCACCGTTCGTTCGATTGCAATTGTGCATGTCTACAAGATTGTTAATTCACAACGGAATATAAAGTATAAAAATAAAAGTAGAGATAAGCACACTCACAACATCGATTTTAACGTGATTCAGAGATCTACTTCTACTCCACGACAATCTTTAAGGCAGATCACTTCTCTATCAAGCTTCCACTAACTTCTCCTTTTGGATGAACATCAAGGTAGAGTAAACCTTCTTTACAACCTCAACTTTACAACAACAAGCACCAAATACAAGTTTAATGTAAAGAAACCAAATACAAGTATGAAGAATGTTTTACACAATGAAAGAACCATCTCCTTTTCTTCTCCACAAAATCTCCTTTTATAGAGTCATCTCAAGCTGATTTTTCACCACCAGTTGACTTACCTTACCTACCAATCGACTGGTGATGTTACCGTTGCCTCACAAAGGATTCCAATGGCTAAATCTATGTCGAATTAAGTGAAATAGTCGACTGGTAACCCTATCAGTCAACTACTCATAGCCACCAGTCGACCGATCACCATCACAAGTCGATTGGCCAAGCTTTTGTGGAGCTGCACAGCACCACTGTCGACTGGTCATAACCACCAATTGACTGGCCAACCTTCTATGCTCTGGTCACAGTACACCAGTCGACTACTAACCCTAATAGTTGACTGGTAAACCCATCAGTTAGCTGGATCCCAACCAGTTGAGTTGGCAATCGAGCTCTCAACTTAAACACCTACTCAATAGTAACATCAGTCGATTAGTAAACCATCAGTTGACAGGCAAATCTCAAAACTAAGGTTTAACTCATCAAGTGTAATCCTTTCACACTTAGAACTTACCTTTAGCCTAAACCTCAGCCTTCAATCCACTTCCATCATTCTTATACCTCACAGATGCCTTCGAGCTCATGCTCGTCACCCTTCATGATAGCCTTCAAATGCTTCCATCAGCTTCTTAGTCAGGCTATTGGGTATTTCCTTTGTCAAGAGATCACGCCTCCGGGACTTCACTTACCCTTAGCCTAGACCCAAACCTTCAAGTCACTTCCATCAACCTTACGCCTCTATTTGTGCAAGCCATCAAGTGCTTCCATCAGCTTTGTCATGTCATCGAATATGTAACGCCCCACTTTTACTAAGGCGGAAGAGGGCGTTGCAAGACTACTAACTCGACTTAACCTTACTCTACTTTAGAGTAAGGTGATACATACTTGCAGTGAGAACTAACACTAGGTTCAAAAACCCAAATGCTTAACTAATAAGGGTTTCT
>JBAMHZ010000014.1:72136-84274 GCA_037177395.1 Alpinia galanga | reverse complement strand
CTCAACTTGCGCTTCTATAGGAGCTCCTCCTCACCTCACTGACTAAGACAATCCATTAGTTGTACCCTTTGATTAGCTGTTAGGGGATAGTCATTATCAGAAATCTCCTTCTGGCTTGTCACATGTTCAAGTGTTATTATTGTGCTGGACTGTTAAAGGACCAACTGTCACATCTACTGAGACGAATATCATTGGTAATCACAGGGCTCCTAGTAACTCTTGAGCTTCCCACTTCTTCGTTCCTTCCTTCTTCCCATCATCTTAAGTCGCTCGTCTCCCAACTCACTCCGCTCCCGGCTTCTTGGATTGCTCTGCTCCAAACTCTATCCAATGGAACCTTATACTCCTTTTTACTGGGCTAATTTCATTGCATGTAGTCTCCATAAATGCTAACATATTCCTTCTTGACTATATAATGATAAGACCATAATACTCCAAAAAGGACTACATGCATGCACTTGAGAAGAATTAATCTTGGGAAGGGTCACATGCATTCATTCAGGAAGAGTTGCATGTAGACACTCGGGGAGAGTGGTCAGACCCTCAGAAAGAGTAACCTGCATATACCTTGGAAGAATAGTCTGTATGCATCTTGCAAGAATAGTCTGCTTGCACTCAAAAAGAGTGGTCTGCTTGCACTCAGAAAGAGTTGTCTGTAGCACCCTAGAAAGAGTGGTCTACATGTACCCTAGAAGAGTAGCCTGCATGCACCCGAAAAGAGTAACATACATGCACCTTAAAAGAGTAGTCTGCACATACCCAGAAAAAGTAGCTTGCATGCACCTAGAAAGAGTTGTCTGCATTCACCTAGGAAGAATGATCTGCATGCACCCTGAAAGAATAATCTGCATGCATCTAAAAAGAATAGTCTGCACACATCCATAAAGACCAATAATGTTACATAGGCTACATGCATGCATTCAGAAAGAATTGCATGCACGCTTCGAGAAGGGCTGCATGCATGACTTGGAAAAATCAATCATGTTCAAGAAGGGTTACATCCGAAAAAAGTAGTCTGTACACACCAAAAAAGACCAATAATATCACGTGGATTACATGCATGCACTCGGAAAGAATTGCATATAGGCTTCAAGAAAGGTTGCATGCATAACTTGAAAAGATCAATCATGTTCAAAAATGACATTATTTGGGAGAACTAACTCCAAAATCCTGAGTACCATCACCTTCAATTTCAATTTGTAAGAAAAGAACATGAGGGCTTAACTACAGCGGAAGCAACTCAAGGTTTCTGAACATTAGTTGGTTGATCAGGGGTTAAGATTTGAGAACTGATTGGAACGGAATGGGTTATGTTGTTCAGAGAAACCATTCAAGGTGAAATGACTCATTTTTTCAATAACTCGATTCTTTTTCATCAAATGATTTATGATGTTGATCCATTGTATTTGGCAGCTCAATCAGGCCAGGTCCAATTTTGGCCAGTCGATCCAGTGGGGTGAATTGATCCATCAGATATATTGGGTGATTGAGTTGTGCAAACTAATGTGACCAAGCAGAAGAAGCAGATGGGCAATCCAAAATAGATGAACAATAGAGGCCGACAAGCTAATAAGGTTCCATAGCCCATTCCATCGTGCTAGGCAAGTCATTCGAGCCAGTTAGACTATTCCGAATAAGGTATTTGATGTGGTGGATAGGATCATTATCTCGACATGTATCTCCACTGGCAGCCATATTTTACGCATCTTAATTGCGATAAGTTTGCACACATGCACTGTAGAAATAGCCGACAGGTAGAGCACGATATATATATTTAGGTCCAACAGCACACTATACTAATGCTACATAAGCCGGCCTCCCTTGACTGCAAACTTTGCCTCTTCATAAAAAAAACAATCTCTACCTAAACTAATAATCGGGGGTACTCGAAGTGTTACAGAGCATTTGGAAAACAAATCCAATGGGGTTAAGCAAGTCTCTTCATCGGTCTATTGGGAACTCGTTATCATTTTCTGTCACTTTGAAGGGCTGAGGATGATTGCCAACACAGTACAAGTTCCACATTTTGAAGTATGCCCTCTCCAGATTCCTAACCTGCAGTAGTTATAGTTTAGCCTACATCATTATAACAGCTAAAAGGCACTTATCTATCTGGACAAATTTACCAAAACCATAATCCTAACTTTCATTTTCCCTCCCAAATCATGCAACCCAGTTTATAGCCCCAAATCTTCAAACCTAGGTGTTTTGGATTAGAAACACCTTAATGGACCAAAACAACTTTAAATCGTAAACTAAGATCAGATTTGTATTTGTGGGAGTGTTGGCAGTGCAAATCTGATCTTATTTTGTAATTTAGAGTTCTTTTGCTCCATCAAGGTGTTTCATGTCAAAACGCCTTGTGGGGTATTCTGGGTATGACAAGAAAATGTGAAGCATGCAACACATGCGGGAGCTACAAAGGGGGAAAGAGAAATGGGAAGCTATAAAAATAGTTTGGCTGGATTTAACTTACCCATCTTTTAGTGTCAAACAGTGGGCAAGTCATCCGAGCTTCCTTTAGCCTGTTAGAAAGCGCCAGAAGCCTTGTAGGATTTTCTGCCAAACCTACTGCTCTTTCTTCGTATTCTTTTAAGCTGATATAACACAAAATCAAAGTTAGTGAATTGCGACTCAGTGTCAACTAGTAGAACAAGAAAAAAATAAAACTACATGAATTACCTGTCAACAATCATCTCCTCCCCTACCCCAGTGGCCAGACAAAGAGATCCAGCCACTCTGGTAGCCATTTTCTCCAAGGGAAGTGTAACCATTGGCAAACCAGCCCACAGCACATCGGTTCCAGTTGTGTGCCCGTTACATAGGGGCCTGAAATTTGATGTTTTATCTCATGAGTGATGTTTGAGGAACATATAGAGCACAAATAAAACAGCAGCAGAGAGAGGAATCACAAACGTGTCAAGAAATAGGTCGGCCAAAGCACTGCGTCTGATGTGCTCATTCTTTGCAGCAACATCTGTGAATATGATCTGATCCGGCTTAACTCCCTGAGCAGTGGCATCTGCACATCCAAAATGATAATAACCAAGACTTAAGCAGGTTCATTGATTGGGCTTATGCATGCATGCATGTTTTCTTGTGTCCCCGTAACAGTATCTGTTCACACCAATCACCAGAAATGAACTGGGCTAATTACCCTTGGACAACCTAAATGAACCAGCACTGAAAATTCAACTACTCTTGTCCCTGGACAATGATCACACTAGAAATTCATTTCTTCCTCCCTTTGCACTTGGTCATGGAATCTTAAGGTGTTCAAGACACTAGCCTGGTAACCGTAGGCCTTGTTTATTTGCTCTTCACCTGCTGCTAAATCAATCTGTCAGATCTTTCCCACTCCCCGTATTATTTTATCCTTTTTTTCGAATGATACAACCACTTGACAAGAAAGGTTCAGCTAGAGCAATGAAACGGAGTAATTGCAACAGACAACTCCATAAAGAACCATTATAAAGAAAATTGAAGAGTAACTAATGTTTGATCAACTCGATCTAAATATTAGGAGCAATATACTCTTATATGAAGTTTAATGGCGGGATAAGATCTATATTGCTGGCCTCAACTACAGTAAACAAAATAAAGTAAGATAAGTATAACTAATATTGGATTCGAGCTAGAGCTGGACCATAGATACCAATCATGATCAACTGGAATATAGCATGAAATAATACATGAAGGCTTACAGCCAGGAAGACCATCATAAGAAGTCTTAGGATAGAAGAGCAACAAAGTATTAAAAGGGTTGCGGGCAATTGTAACTAAAGCTTTGGGATTCTAAATCATGGAAGCAAACCTAAAATCAAATCAAAAGCAAATGCCAGCCCATATGGGCCATATCTACCAAAATACTGACAAGAGATCCGTTGCGATGGGTTGCAGTTGATCTATGAGGAAAAAGATACAGAACACTGTAAGACGAGATCAATGATGTTTTTATTAATCTGGGAAAGGAACAATAACCACCTTCTGGTCATGAAGTCCTGATGCACAATTTAGTGGAGGTTCTGCAGGAAAGACAAGACCTGATGAAAGGAAGAATGAAGTTTGCTATGAAGGGTACGGTGATGCAATTTGGAGGTAGAAAAACACCATCATAAGGGAAGAGCATAGTTCTAAGGGTTCGCGCATAAGTGAAGTAATTTGTGGAGTGGGTCAAGCACATGCTGACCCCACAACATCAGGGATGCCATCTTGATGGAGTTGGCAATGACCAATATGGCAGAGTACTAGTTGAGAGAGTCAGAGCCAACGAGGAGTCACTTGAAAAGGACCACATAGAAGTTGAGATGTCAGCAGCAGGCAAACAGGTGAAGAAAGAAAGCTTGCTTCGGAGAACACTGTCCCAATGTGGACAAACTAATGATGACAATGGACAAGATGGAGCAAAGCTAGGATTTGTCTTAGAATGCTAGGATTTACTTCCGTCTTTCCTTAAACAAGGAAGCAAGTTATAAGATAATTCTTCTTCATTATCCCCATTTGAGTTTAGGGAAAGGCACTAAATCTAAAACAAACTATAGAAAATAACATATACTTTTTTACATGATTTAAAATTTCAATCAATCTATGATTGGAACGATATGATTTCGAATGATACGGTTTTGGAATCGTATTGTGCCGTGCAAATAGAGTTTTATTACTTTTTTAAATATAAAATATATTAATTAAAAAAATATTATTATTAATATTTTGATCGTTATAAATGCTTATTATTATGTTAAACTAATATTTTAAAATTTAAGATGGAGTAAAAGTCAATTTATGGTTAATTATAGTTTACACATAATAATTAGTATCAATTAGATTTAAATTAAATTAAATTTTAATTTATTTTAATCTGTATATATATATATATATTTGATTAAAATCATAATAGTATTTAAGAATTATATTATATTTAACTTTTGTTATTTTTTTTCTAGCAAACCTACCGTGGCCTGTCCTAAGCTCGGATGAGAAAGGATGATGGTTGCGTTAAGCTATCAGCCAATGTTGAACTTAGGCAAACTTCAATGAATGGATCAATTAAGTTATTACACTAATGCTTGGTCATTCCTCAAAAGGAACGTGTTGCAAAGTCCGACTGTAATATCTCAGCAAGGATCACTACATTTCCATGAAAACTTGAATGTAGTGCTAAATATGCACCATAAATTGGATAAAAAGAAATATTATAGGAAAATTAATTGTTTAAGATTTGGAACATGGAATTTAGAAACGCTCATAGGTAAAAAAATGAAAGTAGTAGATACAATAATTAGAAGAAGAATTAATATTTTGTATTTATAAAATATAAAATGGGTAGTAGATAAGGCAAAATGATAGAGAACTTAGGTTTTAAGTTATGATACATAGAAAAGGGTAGAACACCAAATAGAGTAGCTATTATTATAGATAATTTATTAAAAAATGTAGTAAGAGTAATTAAAAAAGGGGATAGGATTATAGTTCTTAAGATAGTGATGAAAAAAGAAACTATTAATATAATTAATACATATACACCTTAAGTAAAATTAGATGATGACACTAAAATTAGATTTTGGGAAGACTTAGATAAGGTATTATAAAGAATTCCACCAAACGAAATGATTTTAATATGAAGAGATCTAAATGGACACGTAAGAGTGAAATACAAGGAATATAATAGGGTGCATGGGCATTATGAGTTTGGAACAAGCAACAAAGGAAAAAACAATATTAAATTTTGCAATAACATATGAACTTATACTAACTAATACATTTTTTAAGAAAAGAAAATAACAGTTGATTACGTTTAAAAATAGGAATAATAAGTCGTAAATTGACTTTCTTATTTTGAAGAAAAAGGATAGAAAAATATGTAATGATTGTAAGTTTATTTTTGGAGAAAACTTAACTACCTAACATAAGTTGATAATGTTGAATATGCGCCTTAAACATGGTATTAATAGAAGAAAAACATATATGACTTTTAAAATTAAATGGTGGAAGTTAAATGATAAAAAATAAAATATATTTAAAGAGGGGGTAGAAATATAAGTATTAAAAGAGATACATAATAACTCGTATATGACATAAGATAAGATGACATTAAAGTAAAAAATGACAGTCAAATGTATACTCGGTGAGTCAAAAGGATGTGCACTACCAAGTAAAAAAGTTTGATGGTGGAATGAGAAAGTGAAGGAAAAACGAAGTTTATAAGGTATTATACACTTTTAAGAACAAGGAAAACTTTAAAAGGTATAGATTAGTCATGAAAGAAGTCAAGAAAGTAATAAGTGAAGCTAAGAATGAAACTTTTGAATGCTTATATATACGACTAGATGCAAAAGAAGGAAAAAAAAATATTTATAAAACATCTAAAGCTAGAGAAAAAAAACTAGAGATCTTACCCAAATAAGATGCATTAAAAATGAATATAATAGGGTACTATTGGATAATGAGGAAATAAAAGAATGATGAAAGAGATATTTTCATCAACTTTAAGCGATCAATTTAACTTAGATAATTTAAGTAGGTCAAAAGAGTATAGAAATTTAAATTTTTATCATAGATTTCAAACTTTAAAAGTAGAACAAACTTTAAATGAGATGCAAAATAAAAAAGTAGTTGAACCAAATAATATTTTGATAGAGTTATGGAAGTGCCTAGACAAGAAAGGTATTGAATGACTTATAAAGTTATTCAACTTGCTATTAAAAATGAACAAAAATGTTTGATCAGTAGATGATATGTACTCTAGTTCCATTATATAAAAAGGAAGGAGACATAAAATTGTGCAAATTATAGCGATATTAAACTAATGAGTCATACGATAAAACTAGAAAAAAAAGTAATAGAAAAAAAGACTAAGGAGATCACGGTGACTGAAAATCAATTTGGATTTATATAGGAAAGATCGACAATAGAATTTATACATCTTCTCAGACAATTAATTTAAAAATATTGGGAACAAAAGCAAGATTTATATATGTTATCTATTGACCTTGAAAAAGCTTATGATACAGTCTCAAGGAAAATTATGCGGAAAATTCTATAAAAGAAAAGTATTAATATAGAGTATACTAAATATCAAGGATATGTATGAGGATGTAATCAAAAGAGTGAAAATGCCAGAAGGATTAACCGAAGCATTTTCCATAAAGATAAAGATAGAGTTACATCAAAAATCAACTTTAAATTCCTATCCTTTTATAGTAATCATGGATGAACTCACTGGATACATCTAAAATATGATACCATGATAGATGTTATTTGCAGATGAAATTGTTTTGATAAATAAGACACGTGAAGGAATAAATGCTAACTTTTGGAGGGAAACACTAGGAATGAAAGGTCTACATAATATATGAAATTTAAATTTAGTAATGTTAAAAACAATGAGACAATTGTTAAGTTAAAAAATAATGAATTGTCTATAATTGAAAGTTTTAAATATTTAGGATCATTTTTGTAAAATAATGAAGGGATTGAGAGAGATATCTTCCATAAAATATAAACAGAATGGTTGAAATGGAGGAGACCATTAAATGTTCTTTGTGATCGTAAAATACCTTTAAAATTTAAAAAAAAATTATAAAATAACGGTTAGACCTGTTATGTTATATAGAGTTGAATGTTAAGCTATGACTCAAGCACATAAGCAAAAAATAAAAGTTATAGAAATGAGGATGTTAAGGTGGATGCGTGGACATACAAAAATGGATAAAATAAGAAATGAGAATATTAGAGTGAAAGCTAGAGTTCCACCTATTGAGTGAAAATTCCGAGAGATATCTTTAAAATGATAAGGACATATACTTAAACGACTAATAAATACTCCAATTAAACAATGTGAAACTATTATAAATATGCAAATCAAATGAGACAAAGGAAGACCTATGAAGACTTGGTTAACAACGATAAAACAAGATAAAATTCATTTAAATATAGACGATGATATAGCAGCGGATAAAGATCAATAACGTAGTAAGATCCATATAGTCGATCCTATCTAGTGAGATAAAGCTTGGTTACTATAGTCGTCGTGGTCGTTGTTGTTACTGGGCATATTCACAAGGTCAGGTAACTAGAGTTATAGGTTAGGACATGGACATGTGACATAAGTTAATATTAGATAATTTATTGGCGCATAAGGACTAACTAGCGGATGATGAGTCTATTGTAGATAAGTGCTTCAGTTGATGATGACTATTAAGGATAGGATGAGGCCTTCATGGATGATTACTCTATTGTGGATGAGGCTTGTGGCCTTTGGGATGATTTTTTTTTGAGCATTTTAGGAATTATACCACTTTCTAGCACCTTGGCCATATGTTGTCCATTTTATTGACAGATGGATGCAGGATGATTATGCTAAATTTGGTAGTTATTAATATTGTAGAGCATATATAGACACCATTCTCTGTTTTAGAGTGGGAAATTACAATGGTTCACCTAAGGGGTCCAACCGTGCTTGTTTTTTTAGGTTTGCAATCAATAGATATCTTGCTTATAACAACTTAGAACAATGTATTTCCCTTTAGTAGATGTGGAACTCATGGAGTTAGTCATTGCATGGTCTGCTTTATGCGGTGTGATTTGTGTAGTAGATTATGTTGGAGTTAACATAGGGTAGTCATGAGAGATGTTCATTGCAGCGATCTAATTTCTTCTTGTCATTTTTTTCAACAATGCATCATTGACGAATCTTTAGTGTGACTTATTCATACCTATATTCATGCTGCTCCTTTATGTCTACTGATCACTTCCCTTGTATTTCCTTCATTTCCAAATTTTTCTATCAAGTTGGTTTCGCTATATTCTTGAGGGTAGCAGTTGCTTCTTGATTTTGTTATATTTCTTGTCTTGACATTGCTCTAGATCATGCATGTTGAAGGAGGCTTGCTGTTTAGTGGATTAACCTTGGGTAGAGTGCGACAAGAAGCATGCAAGGGGTTAACTCTAAAAAATTAATCCCTAGGTATCTCCCTAGATACATGTATTTGGCCATAAGCATATATTCTGAAGTAGGCCTCAAGCCTTCGTCTTATGTTGTTTCTAGCTTTAGATTTAAACTTATTATAAAATTAAATTCTTGGGGTCTCATAAAAGCTTGATCATGAAATCCATTGGTCATAGGAACGAAGATAGAATGATCGTTTTAAATTGCACTTTTTTACAAAATAACAATCTATTTAATTAATTTCATTCTTTTATTAAAATTCAATTTGAAAGCAATGTGTCTAATAGTTTTGCTTAATGTTTTGTTTTGTTCTTTGCTAAATATTTTGTTGAGCGCATTCATCGACATGCCAAATAGTCCAAAACTCTCTTGCATGACTTATTTAGCTCCTTGGCTTCTCCTCCACGCGGTATGAAACTGCATGCACACCAACATCTCCTGTGCTCACCTCCTTTGTACCGTTCCTCCACTTGAATTAACCAAACTAAGCTCCCTTTGCATGGAATGAACCAAACTGAGCTCTTCTTCCTCCGCAGAGTACCTACTTCTCATCACATGGAACGAAAATGACACTTCTCATCCACTACATCCCTCCTTCGCACAAAACAAAAGCGCAAGCCAACACCTTCCTCTTCCACCGTTGCTCCTCCCCCTCCGCACTGACTCTACATTGAAACCCTAGGTATGCCATAAGTTTCTCATATCTACTCTTCTTCTCTTCGAACTTCTTCTTCCTCTCCTTCCCTTTGCTCCTTCGTTGGCATATCTTCACATTGATACTGACACTGATGACACCATTTTGAGCTGGCCAGGACAAACCCTCTGGTCAACTTGAGATTTCAAATCATGCTTAGTAGCTTTGATTATCATAATATATCTTCATTGGATCAACAAGAACATTGCATAGTTCATTTGTTAGTTGCTTATGCCAAACAAGCTTGTATTGATCAAGCGCCATACACACACATATCAGATCTTCTCCTCAGATAGCAAAGTAACAGTATGTATGGGAACCTTTCCAATCTGAATTAGTATGTGTTTTAATTTGAAGGTCTATTCGATCATTGGAAGAAATCTCAAAGCTATCTCGTAATGGTACTCACTTGAAGACTCAAGAATGTGACTAGACATGCTAATAAAAGTAGTCTGGTTCAATTGTAATTTGTCAACTATTCGGCTTACTTTCTTGGATTAGATAATGTTTTTGTATCTTGATGTTAGTATGATATTGTGATTCATGGAAATGTTAACTTCTCTAGCATCTAACATTCCGTCATTTTCAAGCATATCAAGAGTATATTTTTTGCCTGGAGTGCCTACATGAAACATTATTGTTTTTATTTATTCTTTGGGGTGCATAAGACCAAGATGACTGATGGATGGTGTTTACTGGAGAGAGAGATTGAAAAGTACTTGAGAAATACTCTTTCTTGTTGTTGCATTGTAATACCCAGATAGAAACATCATATCATGTTTTTATATCAGCACAGAAAGAAGAAAGATGGGGACAATCAGAATGTTGTATTGTTAAGAAAAACGATGTCATTTTTGAATAAACACCTACTAAGGTCAAAGGATACTCAAAAAATTTAATCCAATTCTGGTGATTCACACAGAAAATCCAAAAATTAGAATCTATTTTACTGAAAATGTGCATTATCAAGTTTATTGAGGTGATTAAGAAACAGGGACTAAGAAAGGATTTCCTAGTTGACAGGACTCACGTTTGAGGCAAAGCCTATATAACTAAAAATCAACTTCTGTAATTTGGATTCTGAGGTTTCATGAGTTGATGCATATTTGGAGAGGAGATATCTCAATTACTAGAGCAGACAAAATTGGAGCCACAATCAATTAAATCAATACTAGAGACTTTTGCCATGTGCTAATCACCCTCCTAGGCTGTGGATCTTAAATAAAACAAAGTCAGTACTGAATGATACAGAACAGTTCAATAACATAGCAAGTTTATTTACAAATATTAAACATAGGCATACAAATTGAGGAAAGCGAAATGTTTTGGCCATGCCCTTGAATAAGAGTGCTTCACCATGAGAGTTACATTGCTATTCTTGGATGTTGATGTAATGATATAAAGAAATTTTTTACTAGAAATGTGCACAAAGGGCAGAGGACCTTGAATTTGGAAACCAACAATATGATCTAAAATCGTCTGTTAGATAAGCTGTGGGAGTACTTATATTGACTAAGGAGGTCACAGGCTGAGATATTGTCCTTTATGAAGTTTGTAAACCAAAGTAATCATACATATTCCTTACTTGTGACAGTCATAATCTTTCTAGCGTTGGGGTTCTGATTGGACAAAGATACCATCTTATAAACGTTGCTCAGATTGAGCCATATTAGCAAAATGTGTGGGGTGTACTAGTGAGGAACCATTTAGAATGTAGCATGTTTCTACGTGTCCCAGCTTCCACTATTAGTGCGCTCCCTTTTCCATGGCCTCCATGTGCAATTTGACTGCCTCCACTACCTCAACTTCATCATGGAGTGGAAACAGATCATATCTAAACTCCAAGAGTTGATCTCAGTCCAGGTTCAGAAGGTGAGATGGTTTGTGATAGTCTAACAGCATGCTCATGTAAGCATAATGTAGAGGGTATAAAAGTGCCTCCTTGAAATTTTAGTTTTGACCAACATAAATTCATGTGAAACTGTGTGAAGAAACCTAATAACAATCAGCTTATTGGTTTTACAACTTGATTTTAACATTTGCTATGATCTGCTACAACTCTCTAGAAGCAATGGTAAAGTTTTGAAATTGATTGAAATGAGTGGTTATCTGGTAGACGCAGAAAAAAATCTGAATTTTCTTATATGCAGACCACTTATGGAATCCTAGCTTGTTTCCATGTTCCATAGCACGAAAAAAAATGTCAATAAATGCACATGGGAGTAGAAAAAGACGGTTTAAAATTTCGACCCGAGCTGAGGTTTCGGTCCACGACCAGAACCATGCGGTTTCAGTACTGTATCGTGTGTACCGATATTGTTTCGATAATTTGTAAATATAAAATACATAAATTCAAAGTAAAAAATTTAACTTTAATAATATTAAAAATAAATAAAATAATTATGAAAAAATTAAAAAAATAATTATAATAGTAAAATTAATTTAAATAGGATTTAAACAAATAAAATAAATTTTAATAATAATAAAATTATTATTC
>JBAMHZ010000014.1:43312-54045 GCA_037177395.1 Alpinia galanga | reverse complement strand
TTTCAGATATGCTGAAAAATGAAAATGTATACCTTTTTGGCTTTTAATGTGTAAAGTTTTTCAGCTCCAGTTGGGATTATTTCAGTTTCACTTCGTTGGCATTTATGTTACTTTGACAGTTATACAAATTAGGAATTTAATTTTTAAAGTTTTAAGCTTTCAATGTATATATATTTTTTATTTAGGAGAATAAGTGAATTTAAGATAATTTTTGTTTTGGTTATTATGTTAGTTAGAGTACAACAACAATCAAGTTTTATCTTATTAGGTGGGATCGGTTGTATGGATTTTTCTACGCCATTAGACTATGTACCCTACTATATTATCATCTATATTTAAATAAATTTTATCTTTGTTTTATCGTTGCTAATCAAGTTTTCTTTGGTTTTCATCTAGGTGATTATTCCAAATTTGATAAATCCTTTTAGCTATAAGATTATTCTTTTCTAGATAGTTTGTTTTTTTTTGTTTGGGTTAGAGGCTGTAAAAAGGATTCTAATCTCTCATGTTAATAATCATTTTCTTCATAATAAATTTTGAATTCCGAGAAAGTGGTTTTTGAATTAAATTAATTTCATTTTTATGATAGTTTATTTGTTTTCAGGAGATCCTAAAGTCATCTTTGGAAGATGAAAAGATAACATTACATGCTATGAAGGATGAGTCTAACAAGAAGTACAATGAAGTGAATGAACAAGTATGTGTTTCTTATTTATTATTTATTTATAAAAACACTATAGAAGGGATTCAGGGTCAGGCCTTGCTTTACTATGACTTAGATCTAGCCCATTATTATGTGCAATAAAATGTCATTCTAGGTACTCTTCATTTTAACAGCACCATAGTATTTTACACAGAAGATACTGTTTAGCACAAGCAAAAGAATTACCCTAGCACCACACCATTTTTCTGATTCAATCCATAAAATGCCTATATTTGAACTTGCGGTTTACCACAATCTCTCACCTCTAATCTGTGTGAACTCTCTTTCCTTTTAAACATATTAAGTACCAAAGAAATAATCACAACAAACCTTCGTTGAAGCCCCTTATTTATCTGTCAACACTTACCTTTGTGAACCTTAACCCCACCCTCACCTATGCCTCTCACCCTAATCCCTTGACAATCTACACAAGTTATTCAGTTGCAACAGCAAGACTTGAATTTAGGTCTACTCTTTCCTCCCATGATGATTTCTAGCTATTTGTCCGGATCAGTCATTTCATTAGAGGCTCATCCAAGTTGGTAACGATGCCAAACCTTACTTGTTAATCACAACCGTTGATTAATCCAATGGCTTCCTTGCTGTGGATACCTACAAAATCAAGTCAATGTCTCCCAATGCCTACAATTACCTTGCAGATTTGCCTGATTCATGGATAGGAGCGAAAGAGCCCATCGTGTATATGTTGAGTAAGGTGTGTAGTTCAGGTGCATGTGTGGTTTAGCAATTGCAGGTGGTTCTTGCAGGCAAGCTGGTGCAAGGAAACAGGAGCACAGCTTTAGATCGGAATGGAAAACCATCCACAGAAAAGATATTGGGTTCTCCTTATTGCTAATTGGAATGACAATGTTCCTTGTGTTGGAGGTTATATGCTGTTCCCATGATGAGTTGTACTGCTGCTGGAGAACCTCATGGCTTGTTGGTGTCAGCCATGTGCAATGGCTGAGAGTGGAGGGATCAAATGATTTGTCAAAAAAGAGGACTTTTAACAACCAACACGCTTGGGTTAAGTTTATCATTTCTGCTGCACCAGTTCCTTTTGGTTTGACCTGATTAAACCCCAGTTCAGTCATAAAATTTTCGCATCCTATTTAAGCTTAGTTAACTTTAAATGATTAATCCCATTCATCTTACCCACTAATCTTGCAGGGTCAGCCTTATTTGACCCTAATGCTACCTAATTAACCCTTCTAATCACCAATTAATTGTTAGTAAAATATCAGAGTATATCTTAAGGATTTTAGTTTTTCTGGGGCTGGGATTATGTCTCTGAAATACAAATATCACAGTAAAATTTATATTTGCAATTGTGACTTAACAAAAAAGAAATATATATAATTATCATTTTTGGTCTTCCAAGATTCATGATATCATCTTTTCCCCATCTTCATTTATCAGATTTGAACTTTGATGCTCGGATTCTTCTATTTACTCTCCAATACCCATTTTGACTCAACACAGGATGTGGGATGTGAGTTTGACACTTGAAGAGAGGATCAAACTCTGTTTGTGAATACTGGTGGATCTTCAACCAAAAACATTAAAAAAAACTAATGGTGAACTAAAATTGAAAAAGAAAAACCTGAAATCATGAAGAAAAGAGTGGATCTTCAACCTTTATTTCTTATGGTGTGTTGTATGTAGCTACTCGCACCAAACTTCCCAAATGCGGTTGGTCTATCGCTAAAGAAGTTAGAAGATATGCTGAAGGTAACAGGTTGGAGCCAGAAGAAGAGATTTGTTATGTATGATGAAGGGGAAGAAGGCAATGGGATGAAGCATGAAGATGAAAAGTTTTGTTTTTGCTTAATAGAGGGAACAGTGTATATTTGTAAGAGAGAAAGAAGCAATCTCTCATTTTTAATGCTCTATCAATGATTTTGATAAAAGAAATAGATATGATGCATTGAATATGTACCCAATTTTTAAGGCATTAAGTAATAATAACCCATTGACTGTTGTGTACAGTATAGTATTACTAATTATTTATCTTGTAGCTGATTTATTTTATAATCATTTTTCATAATTATAAATTTTTATTATAATGATTAAAATATGGCATAACTAATTCAAAGGTTTACAATATCCCTGTATGTGTGTCCGAAATTAGACACTTTTTCCAGTAAGTCCCCATGCCCTTATTTTTGAAAAAATATATATTTCTCACAGATTCATACCCATATCAGATATCCAAAGTTTGAGTGACAGTTAAATATCATTCCCTATTTTATTGAGATATCTTGTTGCTGATAGTTTTATGCATTTACCCTTTTTTATCAGAACAAAATATTACATGGTCAGCTGGAGTCTCTATATGCCAGACTTGGTGAAAAGGGGCATAATTCTCCTGGAATTGTCTCCCAAACTGTAGATTCAAAAGCAGAGAGTGATTTGCATAGTGTTATCAGCTATCTTCGCCGATCAAAAGAAATAGTAAGTGGATTTTTTTTCTAATATATTTAATTATGATTTTAGTTTTGTATCATGATAAACAAAAATTATGCAGGCAGAGACTGAGATAATCCTGTTAAAGCAGGAAAAGTTACGTCATCAAACTCAAGTATGTCGTGTTCAGTGTTCCTTTTGTATGGTTCTACCTTCAAATATATGTAATATATATTTACACACATATTCTTCTAAATCTGAACTCTTTAAAAGATGATAGTATTATCTAATAATTCTTTGAATATAAATATTGTTTTTTAGGTCATTTATATACATTAAGTGTTTTTATGATAGTGCTAATTTTACGTTTGTCATTTTTTATTGTTAAAAGTTATTAGCGGCTTCTAAAACCTCTATTTGTTATCCTATGGATCTGTTTCCATACAGACTATTGCAATTTAATCATTTAAACTCTCAGCATTTAGAACATTTTCTGATTATATACAAAATTGGTTTCAGTGACTCGGTGAGTTGCTACCATTACTATGGCATTAAGTTTTACGTTGGAAGAGAGGAGAGATTCAGTATGCTAAGGCAATATAATGGGAAAATTAGACAAGAACGTTATGAACTTGGGCCTCCTGTGCCTCAATTTATCAAGTTTTTAGATGTGGAATAATCAACATTTTGAGATAATGCGTATTAGCTTAAATAAGATCTTTTAATCATAGATTTTCAACCATTTTAACATTCTCATTCTAAAGTAGCTGGTCTCAGAATTATGCATTTGTTTGAGCTCTTACTTTGTTTTATCAAGTACTTTAAAGAACTTTGGTCATTTTTTCCCATCTTCAATTGGATTTGGATTCAGCTTATGTGTTTCTAATTGTAGAAATAAAAACACTCTGCCTCGACTCAGTAGCATTCACCTTATCATTTAACAAATAACTATTTTTTAACAACTTATTTGGTTTATAAAATTATTAGATTTATAAGACCAAATGTATACATCTTACAATTTTATTTACTATGGGCATACTCTAAATCTTGTAGGTTTATGATTTTTGTTTTTTTTCCCCTTGTTATGCTCTTAATATTGAATGCTTACAATAAAAATAAGTTCTTTATTTATCTAATTTGAAATTTGAATTCCCTAGCTTGAAACTGCACTTAAGGCTTCTGAGACAGCTAAAGAGTTGCTTCAATCTAAACGTGAGAATGACAGAGCACTATTGTTAAAAGATGAAGAATTGAAGACTCTGCTGATTCAGGTAACAATTTTAAACATTGGTTTCTTTTACCATATTTAGTTTGTAGGTGGATTTAGCATTGGTTGTTTGTTGTTAATCTCATTTTCAATGATACTGTCTACTCCATGCAGGTAAGAGAGATAAATTTGCTTCGGGAAAGCAACGTGCAGCTTCGTGAAGAGAATAAGCACAACTTTGAGGAATGCCAGGTTCAGAAAAACATACATTGCAATTGCTACTATCTTATTGGTGTTGGGCATTGTGTTTTTGTCATCTTGATTTCTAACATATAATCAAAGTCTTGAGGTTCATGATGGCTGAAATAAAATTAAGATTGTCTGCTAAGAATCTTTCACATGAAAGTTAATCATGATTTTGTACAGAGGTATCTCAATGAAGCACAAAAATCAAGAGTAGATGCTGAAAAGTTTGAAAATCTTTTAAGGGAGAAGCAATTGCAGTACGATGCTTCCCAGAAAGAGGTTGATGTGTTGAGGACAGAGATAGATCATCTAAATATTAGAATTTCTGAGGTGCTGTATATTCCAAAACATTAATTATGAGAAAACGTGAGAAATATTTGCATATGGAATCTTCTTTTGTTGCAGCTAGCTGAATGTTATAAAAATATTGATCTTGCTGAGTATGAAAAGATGAAAAATGAACGAGAGCAGATGAAGGCAAGTTATTTTTGTCTATGTTGCAGCTACTTTTGCTTCAATCAAGTTGTTAGATGATTCTTTTAAGGTTGTTATTAACAATATAAATATATAAATTACTCCCTTTTTCTAATAGCTTGAGCTTTTGAGAATAGGGGTTAGCCAATCAATTTAACATGGTATTAGAGCACAAGGTTGGGGTGTCAATCCACATGGTAAAAAATAAAAATATCTAATCAATTCTTGTGTTGAGGTTGGGTAAATCAAGGACAAATATCCCATTCACACATAATTGCAAAGTGTTTATAATATAAATCTATAAATTGGTCTCTTAATATTCAAGATTTTAAGAATAGTGAATGAACTTTAACAGGTCTTTTAGTGTTTTTC
Organism: Alpinia galanga; assembly: GCA_037177395.1. NCBI lineage: Eukaryota > Viridiplantae > Streptophyta > Magnoliopsida > Zingiberales > Zingiberaceae > Alpinia > Alpinia galanga. Next base: position 48,637 of record JBAMHZ010000014.1, on the reverse strand, counting down.
ATTAATTTTATCGCTGTTTATGTGCATATGCACACATTTTAAGTAAAAATTGGTAGTGTAAGGTATGAGCACATATCGCTTTGTCATAATGCTGCTTATTGATCTGATAAAGTGTGAGGTGTGGCTAGAATTGATTTTGTTACTTGAATCTATTGTTCAATTTGCTTTTTTGATCTGATACAGACTTATGGATTGACTAAGAACTATCAAGAAAGTCAAGTACAGGAGATACGAGTGTATGATACAACAATAACTACCAAGCCTTTATCCTATTAAGTAGAGTCGGTTACCTCTTACTTAATTGGACTCAATCTCTCATTATATCATCTATATTTAAATAAATTTTATGCTGCTTTATCGTTTCTAAGAGTATATGAAATGGTAAATAATTTTGATTAGCACCTGACTACGATGGCAAATGATGCACTCTCCATTCAAGACTTATGGATTGATGATTGATCTTTGACAACTTTATTCATCTGCGCAAATTTTCACCATGGATTATCTGCTCATTCGGGATGCAGTTGTTTTCTTTATCTAAATAATTTTATTTTCATTCATTTTACCTTTTTTTTTTTTTTTTTTTTTTGTTAGGTTCTTTTAAGGAAATCTGAGATGGAGATTGAACTGACAAAGAAGCTTGTGTCAGAGAAACAAGAAACCATAGCCAACTTGGACCAAAGTCTTGCTAAATGTCAACTTGATTTAGCTGAACGGGAGAAGATAATTAATAATGCTGTTCAAGCTGAAGTAAAATCGCAAAATATCCTTCTGTCATCATGTGTGGTTTGTGTTTGTATGAATACTAATGCCATGTAATTATGAATATTTCAGGGAACTGTCAAGCTAGAAAATGAAAAACAAAAGAAAATTTTATCTGTTCTGAAGGTTATATTTTCTCCTACACAATCCTTTACATACTCTATTAATATTTTACAACAGTTCTATGGTATTTTCTGGAATCCTTATTCTTCAATTGTTGTCATGCTATAATTATTATATTTCTTCCTTCAGAAGAGAAATGATAATTTAGTGAAGGAGAAGGAGGAACTGAACCAGGAAAAATTAGCTCTTCTAAAAGAGATAGATGACTTTAAATCAGGTAAACACCATATAAATCTTGCTTGTTAACTTAACTCAGCATACTAATTTGGTCAAACTTTTGATAGGTCAAAAAACCTCAGTTGAGACATCAATTAAACAGGCTACTAAGGAAAAGGACACTAGAATGCAGGTTTGTGATTTATTCTGAAGATTGAGACTTCTCATTGATGATGTGACTCTGACTTCAATTATCAGATGTTAGAGAGAACATTGGAAAGAGAGAGGGATGAGAACAAGAAGCTGAAACAAAAACGGGAAAGCACGGAGAAGACAATTTTTGAACTTATTCAGAAAATCAGTAAGGTGAATTCTGATGGTCCATCCATTGCTGTAAAAATCATCTATTTTTCTATTTCAAATTATTGGGCTGCTAGCTCTGATATATAACACTCAATTTAGTCACAGTGAGTTGTAAGCCAACAGAAAAACTTTATAAGCTTAGATGAGTGAAGTATTATTACTTTGGATTTAAGCATTTTGGGCTAGTGGTTGAGCTAAAAAGCGTCTCATATTAGTGGCTCATACATTAGTATCAAAGTAGAGGTAATCTTAGACATAGTAAGATGTTGGAAAGGATTGCCCACCTGATAGTGTGACCAACATTGTGTCTCACATACCACTAATTAGGGATGCTTTGGGGCTAGAGGGTTTGACTTTGGTTTTGATGGAGACATCAAACTGAGGAAATTCTGGCACCTTCTAAGCTTTGACGAGCCACTTACTTTTAATTTGACCTTAAGCATTCTGAGCTAGTTGGTGAGTTTCATGAGTTGATGTGTCTAATTTCTCATTTAAGTGGGGCATAATTCACCTGATATTACATCCAATCTCCTGTATTCTTTTCATCAAGCGATCACCAATGTTTTGAATGACAAATTTCAGGAAAAGAAAGCATTGTCTGAGGAATTTTCAAGGCACAAACTTGCTGCCGAGGCATTGAAGGTACAGTTCATAAGCCTCTTCTATAACCAATATGTGAACAACACTTGGGTTGGGGTTGGCCTTCAGAGTTTTCTAAGGCCTCACTCCAAGCGTCCAATCAAAGCACAAATCAATTTTTGTTTACACCTTTTACCCAAGTTTTGTCCGAGCTTTACCTTATTGACTGTGGAAAGACTTCATGGTTTGCATGCGCATAGAGATGAGAAACTTTGTACGTTGAGTTCTAAATTTATGCATTACTTTTGATATTTGGCAATGATTATCTTACTTCCAGTCTAGCGGAGGAACTACTTCTCAACTTCCATCAGAGACCACATTGAACGAACAGTTTGATCGATACATTCAAGCTACCATTCAGCTTGAAACTGCCCCAGGTTCCATTGCTGATGTGGGGCTTGGAAGTCACGCTGCCACAGCAACAGATACGGCATCTGGGGATGCATCAATTGCTACTGCAGGTTCTGTTTAAGATTTAGCATTTCCTCTAAAAGACCTGTTGCTGATTAGGGATATATATTCATAGGACGACAAGTTGCTACTCAGCCAACTAGGCCCTTGATACCTCAAGTTAAACCTGCTATGGACAAGGAGAGAGATCCTGCTGTGGTGCAACCGAGTTCTCGTGTTCGAAGGATAGTTCGCCCTCATCTTGCACGGCCGCCTGAAGAGCCTCAAGCTGATGGTGGAACATCTGGAGTGGAGGGTTCCACACTAACAGAAGATGAGAGAGCTGGTACATCCCATGAGCATGAATCTTCCGGTGACAAGTTGTTTGGGCACCCTGCATCTTCAGGATGCCAAAGTATTGCCTCCACATCCAATGAGAATGAAGATGCCGCTTCTAGAGATCTAGGTGCTGATGCTGTAGCTGTGCTAAAGAAAATGGATTCTGATGCGATGTATGGTCCCACTTCGTCAGCACAAGTCGCACCTACTAATAGTAAACATCCAGCCTTAACAACAGTGCAAAAAGATCTTACCGATGCTACAAGAGATGAACTTGGTGCCGAAGTGGTGCCACCTTTAAAGAAATTGAAATATACAGATGGGTCGCAATGCCTGACCCAAGATATAAGCAATGAACAAGCCATCTTGCCCTCAGCAGTAGACATTGAAATTGCTGAAACTTCCTTGCCACCTATATTACATCCAACCTTTGAGGAGGTGGAAGTGGATCAGGTAATGGAAGAGATTTTTGATAGCATAGACGAATCCGTTGCCAGCGACCAGCAAAATCCATCTCTAGATGAATCAGCTGTTACCTGGGACTTCTCTGACAAGCCTAAAGAAACATGTGACTTCGATGAAAGTCTAAGAAGCAAAGCGGAGAATGAAATCACACAAATTCCTGCCGATGAAGATGATAGGGAAGAGGGAGAGCTACCAGATTAAATCGTACATAGATGATTATATCTTGCCAGTAAGATGTTGGGAACTCGTCTTTACAGAACCATTATTGGAAGATAGAAAAAAAGTGGTCATTCGACTGACTGACTGCTCCAAACTTCCCCATGCAGAATTAATCTGTATCTTTCATTTAACAAAGGGATAATATATTTCCTGGGTCCGGTGTTAATTTGTGGCGCTGATGAATGCCACTTCATACATTTAAACGAAGAAAAAAAAATACGTGACGGCCCCCAAGCTCATCGGTCCTAATTCCCCATCCCCCTTTTTGTCACCGCATTCAATCATCTCCAATTTCCTCTCATTGCCAACACAAACCGCTGACCGAGTTTTGCTGCAAGTGAAACTTTTTGTTCGTCGACGGTGATGTTGAACCTGTCGATAGTGCTGGTACATGGATTTAAACATCTTATCTTGATCAGTATTTATTTGAATATAATTAGCTTGCCATGAGATCGACTATTGGTAATTTTAGGTATCCTCTCTGTTAACACAAACCTCTCTATTGCAGTTTAATTTGTTGATGTGATATCCTTGAAGTTATCAAGCTATCGAACGTTGCTAGGTATTTGCGGCACCACCTATCTTTTGAGCTCGACCGTTGCACTTTATGGTCGTTAGGGTTGAGTCTGAGGCAAAAATGTCCACAGATATCGTCCCGTTGTGAATTGTTATGTTTTAGAGGAAATGCAAGTACACAATGCATATTAGACTAATAACCAACAAAGAAAATTGTCTAATTTTCTTTTTATCACTCTTTATTTGAGAATTTTCAAACGTTTAAATAATTGACTCAAATTTCGAGCGACTAAAAAAACAAAAAGAAATAGCAACAATCATAGCACACGTTATACAAATGTAAATATAAAAAGACAAATTAAGCGCTAGAATGAAATTTTATAGGGGGGGAGAGAGCGCGATTCGTCTTAACCGGTTAGAATTCAGCCGAGTTCAAGCGCGTCGCGTTGTTGTAGTGGTTGGGACGTCGGCGAATCGACATCATGCCCTCCGACACCACGCTGCTGTCTCCGCTCATCGGGAATGTCGCCGATGGCGAAGACGCTGTGTACTCGTTGTCTTCCTCGCCCCGCATCGCCCTCAGCACCTTCTTCGCCATTTCCCGCCTCACGTCGCCGTCGCCGCTCTCCGCTATCTGCGTCAGCACCCGCTCCGCCCCCACCGCTCTGGCCAGCCCGCGGAATCGGAGACTCCCGCGGCTCATCCCATAGAGCGCCGCCACGCAGTACTCCTCCTCTGCAGCCGTGGCCGGCGATCTCATAAGGGACACCACCGCCGCGACCGCCCCGCCATCCATCAGCGCTGCCCGCCCCTCGTTGCACCCTGCCAGATTGCACACCACCATCAGCGCCAGCCTCGCAAGTCCTGGCCCCTGCGCCGGAGCTTCCGCATCCCTCTCCATGGCCACCGAAAGCAGCGCGCGCACCGCCCCCGGAGCTCGCGCAATCTTGGTCCGGTTGGTGTCGTTGAGGGAGAGATAGTAAAGCGCCATCCCGGCGTCGCGACGGGCTTCGGCAGTGGGGACGCAAAAGAGGTCAAGCAACGGCGAAATGACTCCAAGCACGGCGATCGCCGCCCGGTTGTCCTCCACGAGGGAGAGACTAAATATCAAGCTGGCCGCATGGCCGCGAGCTTCTGGGCAGCCTCTCTTGAGTACCTCCACGAGCGGCGGCACTGCGCCCGACCTCAAGATGAGGACCCTGTTCTCACGCTCCAGCGAAAGATTGACCAGTGCAGCGGTGGCGTCGACCTGGAATGCAGCGCTGCTGGAGAAAAGCATGGAACGTAATGCGGCGAGGATTCGAGGTTTGCATAGTGCGATCCGTTGTTCTCCGCTCTCCCTAGTAGCTTGTC
>JBAMHZ010000014.1:7660-27712 GCA_037177395.1 Alpinia galanga | reverse complement strand
CATGCAGACGAAGACCACTGGTAAGTTGAGACCAGAAGAAGCAAGCTTGGTTAGGAGGAGGAAGATGAGTTCTCTGATCTGGAAGAGCATAGAAGTATTTGATACCCTTCTTGATATATAACCCTCTCTGAGCGCGGAAAGGATGGTTCATATCTAGCCTAGAGGATATAGTCTCGTACCATGGGGTACGGGTAGAAGCTCTAGTGTTTGTCGCACGAGCGGAAGCCATCCGAGCTATTGGCAAAGAAATGGCCCTGCTAAGAAATGGAAAGTTAAAAGAAAAGATTGTACCGCTTGGAACCGGCAAAAAATCGCGATGGAGAGGGTAAAGAAGAAGCAAATGAAGCAGACGATGAGAAAGGGAAAAAGTTGGTAGCTCGAAGCAGTCAGAAAGACGAACAGTCGGGATGAAAGGGTCGGCTGCCTCAAGCGGAGCGTTTATAACACTACCTTGTAACAAGGTCAGGCCCAATGCAGCATCTAAAAGATCATGCTTACCCGATAAGAGTAAGCCCATTTAGCAATAAGTAGAATAGTAGAGGTATGACTGCCCACCTCCCTTCCCAAGATAAAGCTGTAAGGTTTAATGAAATGAAAATTTTTGACAACGTCAGACTAGGTACCCAGTTTGACTATTTTGAGGGGGTGGCTAATGATACTACTATATTTTTATTTCATAAATGTAAAATGGAAGAAGAGGAGAATGGTCAAATAAAGTCAATAGGACAATCCCGAATGATGGAGTCCCAAGGAGAGGTCGAGTCAAATGGAATGACTCGATTAAGAATGTAGTTGCTGAACTGAATCAGATTTGATTTAGCTTATGAAAGGTCCCTCGAGCCAGAGCCAAACGGTTCGGCAAACAGGTAAATCCTTGAGTCAGAGTCAAACGGCTTGGCAGTCATGTAGTTCCCCGAGCCAGAGTTAAACTGTTCGACAGGAAGGCAAATCCCTGAGCCAGAGTCAAACGACTCGGCAGTCAGGTAGATCCCCGAACCAGAGTCAAACGGTTCGACAGGAAGGTAAATTTCCGAGCCAGAGTCAAACGGCTCGGCAGTTTAATAAAACCATGAGTCCGGGTCAAACAGCTTAGTAGTCAGGTAAATTCCTGAGTTAGGGTCAAACGGCTTGGCGATCAGGCTTATGTGGCACCTTCTAAAAGCTGTGGGGAGAAGAACTATAGGAAAACGGCTCGACACCGCAGGAAGGCTCACGTCCTTTTCAAAAGAAGTCACACGGGAGATTCCTTTCCAAAAGTTGTTAAAGGTTCGTGCCTACGAGGTTATTGAGGGGCAAAAGGGACCACTAGCCATGATAATAGCTAAAAGCGGGTGTCTCATGCCATAACAAGAAAGATATTTTCTTCTAACGACCTAACAAGGACGTCGTACAATATCACCTATCATCCCCACGATGATTCCCCTTCCTCAGAAGCTTCCTTGTCAGAAAACAGAAGGAGGTCGTGGGGAAAAAAGTGCGGGGAAAAAGATTCCTCTTCACGGGTATAAAAGGGGAGAAAAGTATCTATGTAAGGGCGGGTCACTTTTTTACTCATTTTCTTCTAGTTCTGCAATTTCCTTTTGAGTCTTCTTTTTCTTCCACCTGCAAGTTCTAACTTAGCCATCGGAAGGCCATTAGCCAAGAAACCGGCGGCTGTCTGACCTAGTGCTAACTTTGGCAAGAAAGAAGACCAAAGAAGACTATCTTTTACTACTGCCGCTTGGAGAGAATCCGCCTTGGTTTTCCTTCATCTCCGAGGATACAGAAATCCCAAACTGCATCAGCTGAATTATTAGATCATTTACTATGAATATTTTGAATTTATTCTGATAATTAAATAATATTGTTATTTCCTTATATTTTTAATCTTATTATAAAGTTTTTTTAATATTCGTTACAACTAATTTCCAGTGAATATAAGATGCAGACAAATGTATGGAAAAGTATTTTAGTTAGCGTAGACTTTTTAAATAGAAACATCTAGAATTCTTATCGGATACGGATCCGGGGTTTTTGTCGTTTGACCCGGTCTCGTAGATCTATGATCTACAGAAGTATCTAGAACCACGCTTCCTATATATTCCACCTTTTTCTTCAACCCTAGTCTCCATTCTCGCCCACGTCTCCGGCGCCGATCGCTTGGTGGAATCAGAGTGTTATACCTGCAGATACTGCAATGGCTGCCGAAACAGAGACGTTCGCTTTTCAAGCGGAGATCAACCAGCTACTCAGCCTCATCATCAACACTTTCTACTCCAACAAGGAGATCTTCCTTCGCGAGCTCATCAGTAACTCCTCCGATGTGAGTTCTCGTCCTACCTAATCTCGATCATGAGCACAACGTTTTTGTTTTGTTTTTTGATGAAAGAATTGCACTTTATTTCTGTCATGGCTGTAATGAAGGCCTTGGACAAGATCCGGTTCGAGAGTCTCACGGACAAGAGCAAGCTCGACGCTCAGCCGGAGCTCTTCATCCATATTGTTCCTGATAAGGCCACGAACACCTTGTCCATTATTGACAGCGGTATCGGTATGACAAAGTCCGATCTTGTCAACAATCTCGGTACCATTGCCCGGTCCGGTACCAAGGAGTTCATGGAAGCCCTTGCTGCTGGAGCTGATGTTAGCATGATCGGTCAATTTGGAGTAGGGTTTTATTCTGCGTATCTGGTGGCTGAACGGGTCGTGGTGACCACCAAGCACAACGATGACGAGCAGTACGTTTGGGAGTCGCAGGCTGGGGGTTCGTTTACGGTTACCCGGGATACCTCAGGGGAGAATCTTGGAAGGGGAACAAAAATCACTCTCTTCCTCAAGGAGGATCAGGTAACACCAAATTTATTCAACCATTATATGGCTTGTCTTGTCGTTTATGTGATTGCTTTATTCTGCTTGCCTGGAGAAAGAAACGTTTATAATTTTTTGGTAGTTTCAAGCTAGCATAAAATGAATTACTGCCGGAAGGTATTCCAATTTCGTAATTCTATATTACTTGAAAATTCATCAGTTTGTATTTAATATATGGGGAGTTGTAAAGTGTATATATTGGTGTTAGACCACCACAATTACTCTTCTTATAAATTTTTGACAATTCTTAAAAGTGTATTTGGGTCATTTTTCTTCGAAATCCTATTTTTGATTAGATGTAATATGAATTTTTAGTTTCTTTGCCAAATGCATGAATCTGATTTTGTATACGAAACAGTTTCTGAATTTAACTCCATTAACATTGGAACTAGCTGTCAACATATAGGTTATTTGAATATGTATGAAAGTATAGTGGAATTAATTATGATATGAAACTTGATGGAGAAATGGTGTGTGGCGGTTACTCAACAAAATGTATTTGATCTATTTCTCTCTGCTAATCTCCTGCATCCTCCTCATGCGATATTAAACGTACAAGTGTTTGACACATTAATCTTTTAGCAAAACTACAGATGACACTGATGTTGTGGATCATAATTGTCTTTGCTTTACCAGGCTGGTATTTGTAGTTGTAGATTATCCATATTAAAAATGAGATGTGATTTTTCACAGCTTATTTGTTTATCTTCACTTTTTAAGTTCTATGTTTGGAGTTAAAGGCTCTTAGTGGTTACCTAGAATCAACTGTAGTAATTGCCATTTGGTTATTCATTGTACTTTATTGTTTGAACTACCATGTTTGATAATTAAAATTGTTGATGATATTAGCTGAGAGGATGAACGACTCTGGATGTATTATTGCAGTTGGAATATCTTGAGGAGCGCCGCCTCAAAGACTTGGTGAAGAAGCACTCTGAATTCATCAGCTATCCCATCTCCCTGTGGACTGAGAAAACCACTGAGAAAGAAATCTCAGATGATGAGGACGAAGAAGAAAAGAAAGATGCTGAAGAGGGCAAGGTGGAAGATGTTGATGAGGATAAGGATGAGAAAGAGAAAAAAAAGAAGAAGATCAAGGAGGTTTCCCATGAATGGTCATTGGTCAACAAACAGAAGCCCATCTGGATGAGGAAGCCTGAAGAAATCACCAAGGAAGAGTATGCTGCTTTCTACAAAAGCCTTACTAATGACTGGGAAGAGCATTTGGCTGTGAAACACTTCTCTGTTGAAGGTCAACTTGAGTTCAAGGCAGTTTTGTTTGTGCCAAAAAGAGCTCCTTTTGATCTCTTTGACACTAGGAAGAAGCTCAACAACATCAAGCTCTATGTTCGTCGCGTTTTCATCATGGACAACTGTGAGGAACTGATTCCTGAGTACTTGAGCTTTATAAAGGGAATTGTGGACTCTGAGGACCTTCCCCTCAATATCTCAAGAGAGACGCTTCAGCAGAACAAGATCCTGAAGGTTATCCGTAAGAACCTGGTAAAGAAATGTATTGAACTCTTCTTTGAGATTGCTGAGAACAAGGAGGATTACAACAAGTTTTATGAGTCATTCTCGAAAAATCTAAAGCTCGGAATCCATGAAGATTCCCAGAATAGGTCTAAGATTGCTGAGTTGTTGAGGTTCCACTCCACCAAGAGCGGTGATGAGATGACAAGCCTCAAGGACTATGTTACAAGAATGAAGGAGGGCCAGAATGACATTTACTATATCACTGGTGAGAGCAAAAAGGCTGTAGAGAACTCCCCCTTCCTTGAAAAGTTGAAGAAGAAGGGCTATGAGGTTCTCTTCATGGTTGATGCAATTGATGAATATGCAGTTGGTCAGCTGAAGGACTTCGAGGGCAAGAAGCTTGTGTCTGCTACAAAGGAGGGACTGAAGCTGGATGAGAGTGAGGATGAGAAAAAGAAAAAGGAAACTCTAAAGGAGAAGTTTGAAGGGCTCTGCAAGGTCATCAAGGAAGTGCTTGGTGACAAGGTTGAAAAGGTCGTTGTCTCTGATCGGGTTGTTGACTCTCCTTGTTGTCTGGTTACCGGTGAGTATGGATGGACTGCTAACATGGAGAGGATCATGAAGGCTCAAGCTCTCAGGGACTCCTCCATGTCTGGTTACATGTCGAGCAAAAAAACCATGGAGATAAACCCAGAGAATCGAATCATGGAAGAGCTGAGGAAGCGGGCAGATGCTGACAAGAACGATAAGTCTGTCAAGGACTTGACATTGTTGCTCTATGAAACTGCCCTCTTAACTTCCGGTTTCAGTCTCGATGATCCTAACACTTTCGGCAACAGGATCCATCGCATGCTCAAATTAGGTCTCAGCATTGATGAGGATGAGAAGGTGGAAGACACCGACATGCCTGCCCTTGAGGAAGGGGAGGCAGAGGAGAGCAAGATGGAGGAAGTCGACTAAGCTTTTCAATGCTGCTTGTTTTACTGGAGTTTGTGGTGCTAATTTAAGTTTATGGTTTTGCCTTAGACGACAGTGTGTCCTCTACTTATCCATGCCTTGACAAGTCTATTTTCCTTTAAGTAGTCTTTAGAGTGATAGAAGCTTAAGTGCCTTTGATTTTTAATGTCTACTTTGATATTAATTCTATCTTAATTTGATATTTTAGTGAAATATCTGAGATTTGGCTATTGGTTTGGGAACTATACAAGCTGGATTTTTGATATTTTCTTTTCATTTTAGTTCAAAATCAATTGAAGAATCCAATAAAGTTAGTTTTCAGTTTTCCTCGCTTTTACTTATTTCTCCATGTATTTCTTTTTGTACAATGGGGAAACTAGTGCTGCATGGATAAAGAATACTACTGTGCAACTCTTGTTCTATGGAGCATGTTTTAGCTCATCCATCGGTGTATTTCTTTGATGTTTAACCTACCATTGGCATGCTTGAAATTGCTAGTACCTAATGCAATTCATATGTTTGATTGCTCATGGTTAAGTTATGACTGAATCAGAAGGCCTCTCCATAGGGTTTATTTGTCCAGCGATTTCAAGTAATTCGCCTGTTGTAACTCTGATCCTCGTGTCTTCTTCTTCTTGATTCGCCACCGGCACACAGAAATGCATAAACTGGAGGAAATTGGAAAGGGTGAAATATTCGACCATTATGATAGCCCGTATGAATAAATGCAAGGGATTAGTGCTCCAAATGTTGGAGCCAATTCCCGTTAACTGAATCAGAAGATAGAAAACATCTTGAATGGAAATCGAGAGAAACAAAAAATGATGCTAAATCCAAAGAATAAAGGGTAATCGAGCTCCAAGCTAACTTTGAGCAGGCAGTTTCATGAAACAAGGACATAGGAACTATGAGCTGTTGTTCCTCCAAAACAAGTGCAACGAGCAGGAGGTTGAACTTGAAGGCCTACCAGGCCTATTGAAGAGGAAGATTGTGGCAGGAACTGTGTACTGGTGATGAAAAGAAGCACCCAAAGTTGTAAAGTCAATAGTATAAGAAGACTACATTAGTTGCACCCAAAAGAATATTCAATCTGAGGAACATTTGACAACCATGATCGAAAGAGGAACGGAGGACTTGGAGAAAGATATGTTGATGATGACACAGGCGTTGATCCTGCAGAGGAGAGTGAGTTCTCAAGGACTCTGCGGTTTTGATCAGATTATACTTTGGCCTTTGGATTATTCATCATGTACTTGCTGCCCACATCTGGTGGCAAAACACCCACATGAATAATGGATTATTCATGCATTATAGGATGTTTAGTCTTATGCTGCTCTTGGGAACACACAAATGAGCTAATTCACCTTATTATTGGGTTCTGAACAAGTAATTCTTTCATTATGTTAAGGTTCCTTGTGGAAGAAGACAGACAAGATGCAGAATAAAACCAGCAACAGGAACTTACAAAAAAGGAACAAGTGCTCAACTACTTAAAGATCCGTTATTAAAAAAATCTTAATTGTTCTATCGAATTAATATATGCATAGTGATAACTAATAGCCATGTCCCTGTAACAATTTTATCAAATTGACTCAAATCAAAATGGGATAGTAGGTTATAATAAGATTGACTGTGGTCTTGCATCTTTTAGAAATCTGCAACTTTTTTTCACATTGGTTAACAGAGCAGAAACCTTAGGAGACTTCCACACAAAAGTAAGGCCGAAGAAATAAGGCTTGGGTTCGTATGGTCTGTGCTTGAACTGAACTGTGACTGTGGGGCACTAGCCATGCAAGAAATCCCCAACTTTCCATCATGGCATTCATTCGCGAATAACCCTGGAGGGTACTGCCCGTAGAGATTGATGTAACTGAACATGGTTTGTGCACAATCGTTTGTCAAATTGTTTATTTCTACAGAATATGGGCATGCAAATTCCTTGAGAGCTCCGCAACATTGATCGACCGGATACTGGGGACCCTTGCACCGGCTTGTGATTATGGTGTAGTTCATGAACTCGAAGTTCACAGGGCAACCTAGGCAGTCATGTAAGACGAGTTAAACTGCAAATTCATGATAAATTAAATGGATGACCACGGAGAAGCAAGAAAATTCTACATAGCAGTTTCTTCCGATGATCCCTATTTCACAAGATGAAATCACTTGGCATCTTAGCTAAAGCCTAAAGCTACTGATGCAAATATTGCAATATGATCACCTTAGTAAAATGTCTACTTAGTTTCTAGGAGTGAAAACTGTGACAAGTTCACCTTTGGTGCTCAACCTTCTGATATTTCACTTCTATCCTAATTCTTATATCATCTCGATTGAGCTAAGCTTCTTTCTGGAGATACCAAACGCATGGGGCTTACTGCTTAAGTTGCTGACTTTAAAACAATACTGCCATATACATGAGTTGCTCAATCGCTGATTCTTCATCAAAACCATGTATGTGAACAAATCTTTACTTTATTGTTGTTGAAGAACGCATTACCTTATACTACTGTATATGAATCCATCAAATTGATCTTTGTGAAACGATGGGCAAAGGCAATGTGGAAGTATGAAGTGAGGAACAAGACAGTCAAATCAACTGCATGAGGCTAAGTTTCCTCGAATCATTCGCAGTTACTCAAGTCTGTGCTAGGGTTTAGCATAAACTTTTTCAAATCAATAACTGAGAGAGATTAAAAAGAGGCAACTTCACCTTGCTTTAGTCTTTGGCAATAGTATTATTTTTGGGTCTCTACAGGCCAGTAAATGCAATTAGCTTAGATGGTCAGAGTCTTCAGGTCCATGTATCCAGGTAGTGGAACTAATTGAAAGAAGAAAGAAAGGGCAAAACGTGCGTTGGACAACGTCGACAAATAAGGCTCCACTTCTAAATCGAACAAACGCAATTGATCTCGAGGATAAATCTAAGAACAAGATGGTTAAGGAGGTAAAAAGCGAAACATAGAATGAAATCTTACTAGTCGTTGCTTGGAGCAAGCTGCGACCACCAGATCCATGAGACACCCACGCATCACCTAAAGCCAAAAACATTTCGTAAGCTCACCAAATCCAGATCGAAAGACCAAATTTCACCGAAAATCGCGCATTTCACAGAGGGATCACCTGAGATAAAGCTCGAAGAAGCCGCCAATCCAGCGACCGCCGAAAGAACAGCAGCCATTAACGAAAGCTTCAGATTTGAGTCCATTCAGCGTCTTCGTCGCCGCCTCCTTCGATCAAGGGTAGATGAGAGAAAGTCTAGGTCTCCGAACCATGAAATCGTGGGAGATGGGCGAATCGGCGATCGCCTCCGAGCACGAAGCTAAAACGATTGATCTTTTGATAGCGGTCAGTCCTGCTTACGGTTTTTCTGGAACTCCCTGAACCGAAAAAGGTCGAAGTCCGGTCGATCTCCACCAGATAAATTAAAGAAGTACTGTAATTTTTTTAACGGTTCAATTCAGATTCTACAATTACATCATCGCATCGTCAATTAAAAAACTATCTAATATTAAAATTATATTTCATTCCCAAAGTAAACTTCTATACAAAAAATTATTTTTATAAATTTTTAAAAATTTATCATCGAATTATATTTTAATAAAAAATTAAATTATATTTCCCTGTAAATATTTTACCGTCTTTGTCACTGTACCGACTTCAAATTTTTATTTATTGCATCATCCATCGATTCATATTCAAATTTATTTCAACGATCGATAAAAAAAATTTCGGCAGATCAAACCGGCCGCTCAAAAATAATCAGACTATTTATTCAACCCAGATCGAACGGCGGAGAGAGATGAGACGGAGGCGAATCGAGTGATTGGACGGCTGGGAGAAAACGTATATATAGATAGATAGATATATTATTTTTTATTTTCAGAAATGAAGCCCATAAAAGGTTAGCCATCCTAGCTCTCTCCCTCCTGTCCGTGCTTCTTCAATGGCAGAGAGCCAATTGCCTTTGCTGGATACCGCAAAAGAGATGCCTCGTTCATGAGGAGAGGGGATCGGAGGAGGAAGAGCAGAAGGCGGAGCGGCGGAGGAGTTTCCTGATGCCACGGCGGGGTCACCGCAGCAGCGATCGCGGCAGGATCAACGAGGATGAGCGATCGCGCGTACCGGGTGGAGACCACAACGCGGCTCGCCCAATGGAGGATCGATTCCCTTTCCACTTTCTCCTATCGTAGGTCCGACCTCTTCAAGCTCGGCCTGTGGAACTGGTATCAAAATTTCCCTTTTATTCTCGTCTCTCTAGCTAGTATCGAAATCCCCAATTAACCTATGCGTCTCTCAATTGAAATCGATCCATGACTCAATTTGCTAAAAGTTTCCCTTCATTGGACAACGTTCAAATTTGTGAATGCAGGATATCTCTATCTTGATCTTGTTCCTAGTGAATTATGCTTGCATTTCTATAGTTTTATTCTTAGGTTTCCATTGCGGTTTGAATCTCTAATATTTCTTATAACTTGAATCGAATATCAAACTTCAAATTTGGTTTGCTAAACGTCTCTATCTTCATCTTGCTGTTCCTTGATTGAGCTTGAATTGCTTCCCCGTTTTATCATCCCTTTTCCAACTTGTATCGAAATCCCATGTTAACCCATGCGTCTTTCAACTGAACTCGATCTGAGACTCATTTTGCTAGACTTATCTCCTTGATCAAGTATCAAAGTCCAAATTTTATGCTTGCATTGCTATATTTTATGCCTAGGTCTGCATTAGAGGATGATTCTCTACTGTTTCTTATAATTCTGTGTTTTTTTGGAG
This sequence comes from Alpinia galanga, assembly GCA_037177395.1. Lineage (NCBI taxonomy): Eukaryota > Viridiplantae > Streptophyta > Magnoliopsida > Zingiberales > Zingiberaceae > Alpinia > Alpinia galanga. The sequence continues at coordinate 17,662 of JBAMHZ010000014.1, read as the reverse complement.
TTATATATAACCAATAAACTTTATCTGTACATGCAGTAAATTATGCTTCTTTCTAGTTTGGAATTTTTATTCATTTTGAATGTAATTTTACAAAATCTAACCACCCTAGTCCATGCTTGGAATATGAAAAACAGGTACCTCACAGTCGAGAAGAGCAAGCAACTCTATGTCAAACTATACCCTGAGGATTCTAGTTTCACAAGAGAAAATCCACCTATTGCCTCCTTCAACATCAAGATTGTGTTTCCATCTGTCCCAAACCGCCAAACCCTTATCCATCCAGGTCTGAGTTTTTCAAATCGACAATTCATTATGTTTCTTAGCAAAAAATAAGAGTTTCTATTTAGATCATCACAAGTTTGGAAAGGTCTGAGTTTTTCAACTTGGCGGTTCATTTTGTTTCATAGCAAAAGATAGAGAGTTTCTACTAAGATCATAACAAGTTTGGAGATGGATGCTAACATATATGACATTAATGTGCAGGAATTTCTGACAAACAGCTGAAGAACAATAACGACTTTGTGTGGGCTATTGATATGTTACAAACTGGCAGATTCATCATCGACGTTGAATTCCTTGACCTAAAGATTTTAGCTCCATCAGTAAGCAGATTCATCATCTAATGATAACCCTAATCTTTCTCTAACTGCTACAATGTGACTGTGCCAATAAGATATTGAGGGTTCGAGTGATTTCTGAGTGTTTAGGAAATGCCTGGTTTATGAAGCAAGGCAAAAGGACCACAAAATGGTGCTCTCTGAAACATCTATCATTTCCTGATTTTTCTTCTTGTGCTTCAGGGTGGTGAACCTACATCCATCTGGACTGGCCGTCAGGATGACAAGCACAGAGGGGCCGCGACCCTCGACTCATTTAGGAGGATGCTAATTGAGGGTGTCCACACAGACATCAGGATCAATGTCACTGACAATCTCACTGATGGAAGCATTGGTGCGCACAGAGCTGTCCTGGCTGCTAGGTCTCCTGTTTTTCGCAGCATGTTTGCTCACGACCTCAAGGAGAAAGAACTTTCCACCATCAACATCTTTGACATGTCCTTCACCGCTTGCCAGGCCTTCGTCAACTACATCTACGGCAATTTTCAGTGCGATGAATTCCTTGTTCATCGCATCGCGCTCCTACGAGCCGCTGACAAGTACGACGTATCGGACCTGAAGGAATTGTGCGAAGAAAGCCTCGCGGATGACATTGATGCTAACAATGTGCTCGAGAGGCTCCAAGTTGCCCACCTCCACCAATTGCCTAGGCTGAAGAGCAGCTGCTTGAGATACCTCGTGAACTTTGGAAAGATCTATGAGATTACTGAAGACATCAATATATTTATGCAGAATGCTGATAGAGAACTGATTGCTGAAGTGTTTGAGGAGGTTCTTGCTGCATGGAATGGCCTCTAGAAGGAAAATCTCACAGTGCTTATTCTTACAGAAGGGGTTGATTGTTTTTTCAAAAAAAAAATAAATATTCTATGGAAAATCTATGTTTTCTATGGAAAAAATGTATGTTTTGATTAGGAGAATGTAACGCCATAAATATTCTGTGGTTTGATGTCGTCATTCAACATCTGTGTTCAATATAGTCATAGAAAAGTTAGATTTTAATTGGATCCCAGTCAAGTGGTTAAATGGAACAATGATGGGTTTTTGGGTTAAACCTTAGTTGGTGTTTGTTAACCTGTGCATTCTGACGAACGCCTTGATGGCGAGCCTAATTGGAGGAGGTCAGGTCACATGAGAAGGTTGGCATCGTCAGCCGCTCGCAGCGCCAGCGCATGCCAAGCTCCTCGCCGCCCTCTCCGCGTGGTCACTCCTTCCCTCGAACCTCCGCGGAGTCTTAACAAGGCTCTCGCCCATCTGATCCGGAGTGGCCGCCTCCGCGAGGCCCGGCGGCTCTTCGACGCCCTCCCTGGCCACCACAATGTTGTCACCTGGAACTCCATGATCGGCGGCTACGTACGCCACCGTGAACTCACTGAGGCCCGGAGGCTGTTCGAGGAAATGCCCGCGAGGGACGTCGTCTCTTGGAACTCCATCCTTGCCGGCTACGCGCTGTCGAGTGATTCAGGGGAGCTCGAGGAGGCTCGCCGCATCTTCGACCGGATGCCGGCCAGGGACATCGTCTCGTGGAACACTATGATCACTGGCTACGCTCGGAACGGCAGGATGGAGGAAGTCATGCATCTGTTTGGCAGAATGCCCGACGCCAATGTCGTCACATGGAACTCTGTGATCAACGGATTCCTTGGTGTTGGTGATGTCAAAAGGGCAGTGGAGTTGTTCGACAGGATGCCCGTTCGAGATTCGGCTTCCTTGAATTCGTTGGTTTCGGGCTACATTCGGAATAACAGATTGGAAGAAGCAGAAGAATGGCTGCTTGGAAATCGAAGAAAAGTAACAGAGATTGATGGCGTGATCGACTCGTACAACACTTTGATCGCTGGTTATGCACAACAGGGAAGGGTCAAAGAAGCAAGGAGATTGTTTGATTCAATTCCTTGTTCAAAAGTCGTTGGAGATACAAAAATGTCATGCAAAGGAGTGAGATTTGAGAGGAATATTGTATCATGGAATTCTATGATCATGTGCTATGTGAGGACCAACGATCTTCCGGCTGCCCGGGCACTGTTCGACGAAATGCCTGAGAGAGACTTGATATCATGGAACACTATGATTGCTGCCTATGTTCATCACTCATCCATGGAAAAAGCCAAAGCGCTGTTCGAAGAAATGCCCAATCCTGATGCATGGACATGGAACTCAATGATTTGCGGATTCTCTCAGACAGGCCAGGTCGAGTGTGCAAGGGAATTTTTTGACAAAATGCCGCAGAAGAGCATCGTCTCCTGGAACACGATGATAGCTGGATATGAGCAGAATGGAGACTATCATGCAGCATTCCGGTTGTTTGCTAGTATGCGTGCTGCTGGTGAGAGGCCTGACCGGCATACACTTTCATCAGTGCTCAGTGCTTCTGCTGGTCTTGCCATGCTTCTCCTTGGACTACAAGTGCATCAGCTGATTACAAAGACAATACGTCCAGACATTCCAATAAACAATGCCCTCGTTACGATGTATTCCCGGTGCGGTAATCTGATGCACGCCAAAGCCATCTTCAATGGCATGGGGAAGGAAAGGGATGTGATCAGTTGGAATGCTATGATTGCAGGATTCGCACAGCATGGACAGGCAAGAGAAGCTCTTGATCATTTTGAAAAAATGAAACAGATGAGCATTAAGCCTACTCACATAACCTTCATTTCGGTCCTCAATGCTTGTGGCCATTCAGGACTAGTGAATGAAGGTCGGAGACAATTTGACTCAATGGTCAGTGATTTCGGTATCATCCCCAGAGTTGAGCATTATGCTTCACTTGTCGATCTCATAGGTCGCTATGGCCAGCTTGAGGACGCAATGGGAGTAATACATAACATGACAGTGAAGCCTGATAAAGCTGTTTGGGGTGCATTGCTTGGTGCTTGTAGAGTTCACAATAATGTTGCATTGGCTCGAGTAGCCGCGGAGGCTTTGGTGGAGATTGAACCCGAGAGTTCTGCGCCGTATGTGTTGTTGCACAACATGCATGCCGATGAAGGGAAGTGGAGCAATGCCACTGAGATAAGGAAATTGATGGATGAGAACATGGTGGTGAAACAGCCTGGTTACAGTTGGATTGAGCTGCACAACAAAGTTCATATATTTGTTTCAGGGGACAGATTTCATCCACTCTCATATGAAATTTTTTCCCTGCTAGAAAGTTTCAACAAAACGATAACCGACCACCTACAAGTTGATTGAATTATCCACACGGCGGGTTTAGATCATCAGAGGGATATCTGAGTTCATGCTGTGGATCATTTGCTCTTCATTCTTTTTTTTTGACAAAGTTGATCGATTGCAAGTCGAGCCATCTTTCTGGAGCTTTTGACAGTTCCCGAATGTTGTGGATCATTGCAGTTGTTGCAAATTCCATAAGCTCTAAATTCATTAGAGAAACCAAATAAGAGGAAAATTTGTGTGCATTGGTAGATCGAGATTTGACAGAGATGGTGTACTGGCTAATTTTATCTCAAAGAATACAAAAATAAAGGTGACAGTTCAGATCAGAACAGTGTGTTCTTGCCTTGAATGCTCCTTTCCTAAACTATTTTGTGCTTTCAGAAATGCAGCTTCTCTTGATTCAATCTGCTCGATAAGTTGATTGGTTGGCATAAATTGTGAATGGGTGGTTTTCAAAAAACATAAACTATTTTTTTAATAAAAATAATTACATAAATTAAATTTTGATTTTAAAAGTCAAAATAAATGATTTCTCCGTATTTTTAGTAATTAAACATTACCAATTATAAAATAACTTTAAAAATTAGTTTTTACAAGGATAAAATATAATTAATTGAACCTTAATTTTTAAAAAATAACTTTATAAATTATGATTAAAATTTTCTTAAAAGTAAGATATTGTTTAATGCAAAATTAAATTTAAAATTATTTTTAAATATGCTCGTATCAAAAGAGAAGTAGAGAATAGATCAAAACTAATTAGTACATTAAACATTTTAAATTGGAAATTAGAGAACAAGTAATTAAATTATAAGATTGAAAAATAAGTTAAATGAAGGATCATTAATATTAATTTATATCTAAATTTATTACATAGTTGAATTCTTATTAAATTTATCGAAACTCAATCGGCAGCCGCAGCTGCGAATCACGTGACGCAAACGGCCCTTCCTCGATAAATACCGTGTCTTCCCCTCGCCCTTCGCTAACCGAAAACAACCGTATCGCAGCGTCGAAGAAACCCTAGCGAGGTAACCAGGATCCCCTTTCCTTTTGTTCGTCCGTGGCGGGATGGTTGTTCCTCTATGCTGTTATTTGTATCCGATCATTTATTCCTTTTTCCACATCGTCTTGCATATCTCTGTGTTTGGATGATCTACCGAGTTTGTTGGTTTTGGCTACGAATGATCGATCCGTTTCCGATCGACATTTTTTTGTTCGTTGCGTGAGATTTCAGTTTGATTTCGTATTCTGCAAATGGGTATCCATAATCTAATAAGTTGTGAATGTTTTCATGGATGATCGCTTTTTAGGGTACTGTTTACTTATCCATGGCTTCCAAGAGGATACTGAAGGAGTTGAAGGACTTGGAGAAGGATCCACCCGTGTCCTGCAGTGCAGGTAAATTCTACTCTTTTATACTTTATACGACTTATAGTTTTATGATTATTTTACATTACGTTCTTATTGCTTGGCTTAATTGTTTTGATTTCCTTTTTATTTTTTGATTTTTCGCATAAGAAAAATCTCATAAATTGATGTATTTGAACATTCCACAAATAAGGATTTTCTGTCTCAGATGTTTAGGATATTAACAATTATATTATGTATCATATGATACATTACGGTTCACATGTAGAACTCTGGTTACATTCGCACAAGTAATGTTAATCGTTTGGATATGAGTACCCTTCCTTCTGATGGATGACGTTAAGAAACATGCCCTTTAGTTTTTGGCAGTGTTTACATTGTTTTTTTTTAGGTCCTGACACCAGTCTCCACCTTTTTCATTCAGACATGGGCCTTTTAGGTAAACATTGGATTAGTGCCTATTCAATTTAAATATATGGACTTGATATGTTGTGTCATTTCGATTCATTCTAGTGATATGAGATAATGGATTTTATTTGTTCAATTAGAATTGTGTTCGTGTTCTGTATTTAGCATTATATTCCTTTCAGTAGCACAACCTATTAGTTTATGCACATGTTATCCTTCTAACCTTTCAGCTGGCAATGTTAAATAAAAATGTTTCCATTGCATTTGCTTCCTTTAGTACAATTAGGTCATTATCCTGATTGTTTATGAGATTTAGATGGAACACTACCTGTTATATATATCACCTTGATTTTGTTATGGAATAGTTTGTTTTGTTTGACTTCATAAGTTGCTTATTGTTTAATGTATCTATGTTAAAGCAAAACTGATAATGGTAACTAGCATTAAAATTGTCCGTACTACACACCGAAATAAAATTCATGCACGTGCACAAGTGTATCAATTCATGCATATTCATTTCATCCCTTTGTTGTTGCTCATTGACATTTATAGGACCTGTTGGCGATGACATGTTCCACTGGCAAGCAACCATTATGGGACCTGCTGATAGCCCCTTCGCTGGTGGTGTATTTTTAGTGAATATTCATTTTCCACCCGACTACCCCTTCAAGCCACCTAAGGTAGTAACAACTGTCTTTAGAGAGATTCATAATTTGGCATGATCAGAGCTCTTGTGTTCAGCTCAATTTCTTATGAATCTAATTTCTTGTTATATACAATCTTTCGTGTAGACAAGTTTTATTAGTACCTCACGTACATGATCGACAGAATAACCTATAATAGATTCATTTGTCAGGATAGATGTTGTTGTTGCTTTGGTGTTTGCTAGGTTATAATTGTACAAAAGTACACCTTGTTATGCTTTTCAGGATATTTACATTTGTGTGTCATGGTTTTTATAATCAAGGAATGAGTTTTATCAATCTGCACTATTCACCAATTTATGCTTGCTGCCATGTTCTATAAAATGCAGTTTTAATTAATTATTCTACTCTTTAAAGTTAAAAGCAGTTGGTTCTTACCTTGTCATCTTGCAGTCGTGCCAACAAGCCTATTCTAAACTTTTTTGTTATATTTGAGTCCCATAACCATCTTGTTTTCCTGCTGCTTCTACTAGATGCCTATGTTTCTTCTGCTTGTTCTGTCTTTAAGGTTTGATCTCACGTGCCAGCCCATTATATGAATAAATTGGTGGGCTTTTGCTCTCGTTTTTTGTCTTCAAAAAGAAAATTAGTCTCATTATCAGATCGAGAGCCACAACAATCATAGATATATCTGTGGTCTATCTATCCTGTCAAAAGAAACTTATTTCATCCTAACTAGGCATTGGGTTCTTTTTTTGGTGATATCTCAAAAGAAAATTGATCTTGTAGGTCTCGTTTCGCACCAAAGTTTATCATCCAAATATTAACAGTAATGGCAGCATCTGCCTTGACATCCTCAAGGATCAGTGGAGCCCTGCTTTGACATTATCTAAGGTAACATCATATGTTATTTTGCAGTTTTTTTAAAAAAAATTTCATCCTTTAATCTTAGAGCCAAACTTTGGAATAAATTTGTGCATCTTTAACTGTCTCTCTGGAGACATCCAGTAAATTGGAACAATTCATTTAGTTTAGTCAGTACATCTGAAGGTGGATTAGGTAGAATGTACTCAAAAAGAGATCTCACAAGTCAATTGGTCATCCAAATTCAAAATGCAGGTGTTACTGTCGATATGCTCACTTCTAACAGACCCCAACCCTGATGATCCTCTTGTTCCTGAGATTGCCGACATTTACAAGACCGATAGAGCCAAGTATGAATTGACCGCAAGATCATGGACCCAGAAATATGCCATGGGTTAGTGGCAGTTATGCTTTTCCATTTTAGTAAATAATAATCTCAATAACTGTCTCCAGGCTTAAGACCATACTAATATTCCCTCTCTCCAAAGATCCTTGATGTCTCTTGCTATTTCCATATGTACTTGTGTTGGTAAGTTCAGTTAACTGCATATAATAACTTTGCTCTTTAAACAAATTTATGCCGTCCATTTAAAAAAAAAAAGTTCTCTCCTTTATCCTTCAATCCTTACATGGCTTTTATGAAAGATACAAGAGTGGTTGCAGCACAAGCAGGCTTCTCCATGACTAGACATCAACATGTCTATTTGCTTTAAAAGACTATAAGTAACTCGTGGTGCACCTTGTCTTTTTTTATCGCTTACTTTTTCCCATCATATTCGAGAGCCGTGGGTTGTCACCTTTTGATTAAGTGTGTGCCTTTTCGTATCCCAATTAAAATTTGTGCATATACTTGTGAATGAACAAGGTGGTTGAGTGTCTTAACTTCTGAGCTTGTCTTTTAAGTCAGCATTTGTGCATCCCTGGGCTTTGACCTCCAATTACCATTGTTGATGGACAAGTACTTGGCATCGATTGTTGCAGTAGGCTAACAATACCCGAAGACCTGCCATGCCTTATCATTTGAGCAACAATGATGTTTGGTTGCAATCAAGTTTAAAGAAACCCTTCTTGTCCTGCTCGCGACTAAATCAAAACCACGACACAATGTTGGATGTCGCTAGCACGAGTCCTCCGTGCAATAGGACCGTGTCACCACCATATGCTGTGCTGAAAGGGCACATACTACTTTTGCAACTCGAGACATCAGTCTCAATGCCGTGTTAATTAATTGCACATTGGTCTCGTTGTTATTATTGTTGTTGTTATTTAGTGATGGATGGATGCCTCAAAGCAGTAAGTTTGTCCACGGTTACGCCCCCATCAGAATTGTCTTCATTGGATATCCAGAGACATGTAGTGACCTCACGAAACAATTGACAGCGAAATCTCATCATATAATCTGTATTTTAAAAAGAAGAAGAAACTGAAATTCTGCATTCCAACAACGTTCTTATATTCTCAACCTTTCTGCAAGTCCACATATTTCTAAATTGTACTGAAGAGGACGATAAATTCTTACACTCTCAACTTCTCTTACAATAATGTTTGTTTGTTTGTTTGTTTTTTTTTTTTCCTGCGTCGAGTCGTCGACACACCAAATCGGTGGAACCGAGTGGAGTGGTCCTTTCCCTCTTCCTCTGTATTATCAAATGACCTTGCAGAAGAGTGGTGACCGTCTGTTCGTGCTGCTTATCTTTTATTTTTATTTATTTTCCAATATTTATATAAATTTCTCTGCTCCTATAAATTGTAAATAAAATGGGGGAAAAATATCTACATTTGAGAAATATATTTTTTTGATGCATGCAAAAGGTTGGATGTCACTGAGCTTGCCTTAGTGGTTGGTTGGTCTCTTTTTAACTGGGAAGAGCTGGTGACGTTTCGTATCATATAGATAACTTAACTTGATTATTCCAACTCAATCGAGTATGTTCGATCGGTTCGACCGAAAAATATCTTCACTCGTGCAACATTGTACGCCGCTCGATCACTGGAGATGTAACCAAAATGAGGAGATATTTCAAATGAGCACTGAGACAATCAAACGCATCAAAGTAGCAAGTTATGGGTGTCTCGATCAACAAACAATGAATTTCAAAACCATGCCACTGTATACCTAAATTGTCTTTAGAAAAACAACGAACAAACGATTTAATGGATGATGGTGTTGGATCACAATCTATTAATCTCTTCGTGTACTCTTCTCCCCCCATGACATGATTCAGCCTCAGTCAGCGTCTCATATTTTAAAGTAAAATTATTGGCGCAAATGAAACAAATAAAAAGAGGTTGCTGCTGCCGCCGCCGACAATATTTAGGATTTTTCTAAAATGTCCTCTAATATTTATAGCCTTTTGAAAACGCCCTTTAAAATTTATAAAAATACTTTCTAAAGTTTTATTTTATTGCCAAAAAGTCCTCTTGCCATCTAGAAATGATTAATTTAGGTGATATTTTAGAAAGATAAAATATATATTTTAATCTCAGATAGAGATATTTTTGTTAATAAAATTTTAAAAAAAGTTTATATTCAAGGCGCACTAATCTTTTTTAATATACCAAATGATACAATATCATTTAATTAGGATACTAAACAAATAATATAACAAACTAAATGAGGGGTGGTAATTATTAATCATGTCTTAAAATATTAAAAATTTATGTTTTATCTTCAACTCGAGCAGCAGAAAGAAAAAGATTCAGTGAGTGATATATATAATTAGTATAATTGACTAGGAGTAATATATATATAGGAGGAATGATCTCCTACACAACTCTTATGTGAGTACCCATAAGTATTTTCATCATCCACCGTCCAATAGGGTGAGCACTATAGTCCAATCATTGCACCCTAGGGGATCGGATGGTGGATGATGGAGGTGCTCATGGGTACTCACATAAGAGTTGTGTAGGAGATCATT
>JBAMHZ010000013.1:9730-22768 GCA_037177395.1 Alpinia galanga | reverse complement strand
CACTGAAGAAATGCATGTAACAAAAGACTTTGGCATGTGTTTTATTTACAAAGTTTAATGCAATCAATAATGATGGTAGTTTTTTTTTAATTCTTTTTGTTAGTTCAAATATACTTGGATTGACTTGATAAAATATACATGGTGTTAAGGGGTTACTGATAACCCAATACAACAAGTCTATTAATAAAGAAGAATGCAAGTATATTTACTTTTTCTTATGGCTCGAGGATAATTTGATATAATTAATTAGTTAGATAATTTCTTAAATCATTATTAAGGCAGTAAAGTATTTTATATAGAATCTTAGGAAAGAGATCTATGCACTAGTCTCGAAAGAATGATACTTGCACATTGATGTGGCTATCACTTTCTTCTCACAAAAAAAAAATCACACATTCTCTTCATATTTTCTTTTTTGAAGCCAAACAAATATTGGACAAGCATAAGAACATTCCTTATTTTCTCACAAGAATTTATCCCTACAAATTGGGGTATTTTATGACAAACTAAACCATTAGATTCGATAACACCACCAATTTCTACAGTTTGGTGTTTTTTTTTCTTGATTCGACGCCCTTTCAAAAAATATAATAATTATATATTCATTTACAATTGTCATAAAATAAAAAAGAACAAATAAATTAACCTATAAAAATTCAATTGAAAGAAAATCTTTCCATTTCAACAATGGGACCTTCTTTCTTGGTCCATGGTATCAAAAAGAGGTTGAGCATCTTGACTAATTGGATTAAAGCCTTCAAATAAACCAAAAAAAAAAAATATTTTGTTATATCAAAAAGCCATGTTGTTGCAAGTGGCCAAAGAATCTAACTGATGTTTTGTTTTGCTTTCGGTGCATTGTTTTAGTTTTCCATTCATGTTTATTTCTTTAAATGAGACGAGTCAAACTTGAGTTTGTTCAAACATGAGGTTGAATGAGCTCTATCTAAAAAAATATATACGAAAATATGCAGTGAGAAAATTATTTAATTATTAGTAAATACATGAACACGTTTGTATTTTATATATTTTAGATTTTAAAGGTTTATATGCGCAATAGAAAATTTGTTTACATTAAAAAATAAATGTCATGAAATCTAAAAAAATTGACATTAAAGATTTTGATGCTGATATTTTTGTTTTGCTGGATTCATTGGTCTAAATCAAATGGTTATAGCTGTCATTAATTATCTACATATGTACTAAACGATATAATTAATAGTGAAAATATTTTATGATATTTATAAGTTAGTAATAACTAACTTAAACATATTTGGCTTATTATATAGTTTCCTAACGCGTGATGAACTATTATAATTAGATAATTAAGGCCAAAAATAAATATTTGTACGAATTTATAAACTGTGCATATATAATTTGACTCGGACCTCAATTTGAGACTCATAACCAAACAATTCTAACGTGAATTAGTGTAAGCCTCAATATAAACTCGCTTGAGGAGGTGGCCACAATCGATTGATTTAGGGTAGCTAGGGTGAACAGGACTCGATCAAGGTGAATCATGCTCGATCGGGGTGGATTTAGATCAAGGTGAACAAGACTTAATCTCTTTTGGATACTTCACCTAGTTTTTGTCCAAGTTTTGGATACAAAAAACATTGACAAATAATGTATTTAATTTGCATGATGATATTCTACAAGGAGGTGTTTGTTTGGAAGGCCATTTAATACGTTAACAATGGCATGGAACAACGGTGTGAAACTCAGCTGTTGCCCTGAAAATCAGGAAACACAGTCAAATAAAGAATCACAAAAACTGAACATTGTTGCTTCTTGGAAGCTCACTAACCGAAGTCTACTACGAAATTTACCGATAACCAAATCCTCACATGACACACACAGCTAGTCTTCTAGTGATTGTCGTGTTCCTCACCTTTTTCATTTTTCAAAAAAAAAAAAGAAGAAAATAATAATCAAATAAAGTTATTCCTCCACTCGTACAAAAAGCTATTTGTATTTCCTCTCTTCTTCTCACCTTTTTATTTTTTTGGGGTCTCCTCCTCCCCTTGAACTTCAGCAGCTCCACCACAGATAGCATGGTCAACTCCCCGCTCTTGTTCATCGCTTGCCTCGTCTCGGTACTTTTGCACACCGGCGGCGGAACTACCGTCAGGCGCTTCAAATGGGAGGTCGGCTACATATACGCATCGCCGGACTGCGAAGAGAAGCTGGTGATGGCGATCAACGGGCAGTTCCCCGGCCCGACCATCCGCGCCAAGGCAGGCGATACAATTCATCTCCAGCTGAAGAATACTCTTCACACTGAAGGAGTTGTCATCCACTGGCACGGTATCAGACAGGTAAACCGTGTTTGAGGCATCACTTAATTACCAGATAGCATTCACAGCTTAGCTAGGCACACCGTTACGTTAAACAGTAGATCTTTTTGAATCCAAAGCTAGACGGCATGTTTACATCGAAGGTAATAGAGAGGAGTTGTTATACTGAGAGCGAGGAGAAAAACAAAAAGAAGTCTAAACCACTTTGACAAGGACAAGAACTACAAGTTAATTATTTTCCACTACCACAAGTAAAAAATAAATAAATAAATCTCAAGCTTCATGATCGTTTGGGAATTTCAGGCCTTATATGTTTCTGTTTTCAACAGCATGGAACACCTTGGGCTGATGGCACTGCCTCCATCTCCCAATGCGCCATCAATCCCGAGGAGAGTTTTCTCTACAGATTTAAAGTCGACAAGGTTAGATTTTCCTTTTTCTTTTTTTTCTCATTTGTACTCGGTTGACTTTTGTTTTTCTGGTTGGACTTTGATGCGCGCAGGCTGGCACATATTTCTACCATGGACATTACGGGATGCAGAGAGCTGCAGGGCTGTATGGGTCTCTCATAGTGGATGTGGCTGATGGGGAAGAGGAGCCGTTCCAGTACGATGGAGAGTTCAATCTCCTTCTCAGTGATTGGTACCATATGAGCATTTATGATCAGATGGTTGGGCTCTCTTCCAGACCCATGAAATGGATTGGAGAACCCCAAGTAAGCGACGAGCTTAGTTTCTTTCAACAGAGTAAAGCAAACTGTAGGTATAAAGGAAGTTTTGCTTCCATGATAGCTATCAACATTATGACTGCATGGGAGGTTTAAAGGGCCTTTTAAAAAAGACAGACCTGAACCTCATCATCGCGTCGAATAAACGGTGACAAGTGGCAAAATCTAAAACAAATTCTAGGACCCTCACAAAACATATAAATTCCGTACTAAAAAAAAGTATTTAGAAATATTTGATAAGGTGCAAAACAAAATAATTATTATCTTTATTTGCATCTCATACACAAAGAGGTGGTTTATGAAAGCATTTCATAAAAAGGAATGCAGTTTAGATTGTTCGATCATCGTGCTCTAAAAATGAAGATTTTATAAACGTATATATAAATCTGTTAGGATCATATCTCCAGCGCATGGTGCATCCTTGTCCGTCACTGATGATATAATATCGTCTCATAAAAGTTCCTTGCACAATTAATCATCAGGCTTTTGCAGAGTGTACTGATCAATGGCAGAGGGCAGTATAACTGTTCCCTGGCCGCAGCTCTTCTCCCTGGATCCAGCACATGCGAGTTGACAAGCAAAGACTGTGAACCGGTTGTGCTCAGAGTTCTTCCAAACAAAACATACAGGCTGCGAATTGCAAGCACCACCTCACTGGCTTCGCTAAATCTGGCCATCGGAGTAAGAAAACTATCATGATCATCCACTAGTCATTTGAATTTCCAAAATGAAACCACTGATTAATAAGAAAAACAAATTGATTTAATGCTAATTCAAAATCATGATATGGTCGATCTATGTCGCAGTTAATTAACATTTTTCTTGTATTCAGAATCACCGGATGACAGTGGTGGAAGCAGATGGCAACTATGTGGATCCATTCACCGTGGATGATATGGACATATATTCAGGTGAAAGCTACTCGGTGCTCATCACTACGGACCAGAAACCATCATCAAACTACTGGATTTCTGTTGGGGTTAGGGGAAGAAAACCGAATACACAACCTGCTTTAGCTATCATCAACTACCCTTCAAATCCTCCATCAAAATTACCAGAATCTAGTCCCCTAGACACACCACTGTGGAATGATTATGCCCACAGCAAATCATTCACGTACAAGATTCTTGGCCGGCAGGGCACACCGAAGCCCCCTCCGAATGCTGACAAGAGAATTACCATGCTCAACACACAGAACAAAATGGATGGTTATACTAAGTGGGCTATCAACAACGTCTCTTTAGCCCTTCCTACTACCCCTTATTTAGGGTCCATGAGATATAATCTGAAGAATGCATTCGATACCAAAAAACCACCAGAGAGCTTCCCCCCAGATTATGATGTAATGAAACCAGCCAAAAATCAAAATACAACGCAAAGTAGCAACGCATATGTGTTCCAATTCAACAGCACAATTGATGTGATCCTTCAAAATGCAAATGCCATAGCGGAGAATGTCAGCGAAATACATCCATGGCATTTGCACGGCCACGATTTCTGGGTGTTAGGGTATGGGGATGGAAGATTCCGAGAGAAGGACGTTTCAACATTTAATCTGAAGAATCCTCCACTCAGAAACACAGTAGTGATTTTTCCTTACGGTTGGACAGCATTAAGGTTGGTAGCAGACAACCCTGGAGTTTGGGCATTTCACTGCCATATAGAGCCACACCTACATATGGGCATGGGTGTAATATTTGCAGAAGGTGTTGAATATGTCAGAAATATCCCAACAGAAGCTATAACTTGCGGGATGACTGCAAAGATGTTATTCGACAATCACCTCCCTTAATGGAAGCACCACACAGGTCAATCATCTATTTCCCACTTACTTCTGATCAATCATGTTATTTCCTGTGCGAATGTATTTGGAACCGCAGTAGTATAGTTTTGTCAAGATTATGAACTCACGGAGTACACGATATTTTTAAGCCCCAAATAGAAAATTAATAATTTAACATTTTTGACCGCCAAATTGTTTCTCAAAGTCAAAAAAATTCTCGCTTTACGCCGATTGCTCACTTTGTTTAGTAATTAAACAAAATGAAACCACGACAGTTTAGACTCTGATAAAATATAATAAAATAAATTTATCACAACATCATCTGTTCCAATAAATTATTTTGATTAGTATAACAGACAAATTAATTTTGATATCACCATGATGTTATGTTCCGAAGTTGAAGAAACCCAGCAAACCATAAATAGATGTTTTGATCTTTGGACTTAGCGTCGAATGAACCAATCTCCGGAGAGATACGTTGTTTTATCCCACTGAATCAGTTAAAATCAACAACTGGAAACAGTATTGTTATTTCAATTCTTTGATTAATCAAATGAACCGACAGAGTGCGTCCAATATTAGAAACACAAGACTGGTGCCCGATGCTGATGCCGATGCAAATGATCAATAAGCAAGTTAGATGCTAAAACTAAAGTCTGCAACAATGTGTGCGTGGTCGCCTAAAACATTGAAGAAATGTGCTATTAAATGAAGCATGCGATGAGGATAACAAATGTGCATTAAAAATTGCTACAATTTAATATTAGATGGATTACGACGGAACAAAAATACAAAGAAATAATGTGCGGAAGACAAGCAAAGTCCTACATCTTCTACACGCTATGTTTGTCTAAACACTACTCGCAAAGTGATTTTGTGACAACGAGAATGTTTTATCTCAACTAAGTCTGATTCCCAACTGATGACAAGCATGCATCTGAAGTACTGCCTTCGACGCCCTGATCAGTCAATTTTCACTGATGAATATATCTTGCGGACAAACCAAAAGCAGGCATAGAAACCCAATGTGCCCGTCAATACGAAAAAAGCATAAGATGCAATCAGCATGTAACCAAAGTAGAGGATTCCTGAAACAAATTTGGTTATCTCCAATTTCGTGAAGAAATAGAATGCGGAATATGCAAATAGGTAGAGGGCAGAAGATCCTGCAGTCAAATAAGCTCTCCACCACCAGTGATAGTCTTCACTGCAGAGTTGGAAGTAGCAAAGAACAATCGTAATTTCAGCACAGGTTATGATGAGAATGAGGAAGACCAGGAAGAGGAAGCCAAAGATGTAGTAGAACTGGTTAAGCCATATTGAAGTCAGGATGAAGAAGAGCTCAATGAAAACTGCACCGAATGGTAGAATGCCACCGATTAGTATAGAGAACGCAGGCTGCATATACCAAGCTTGCTCAGGTATCTGCCTGGGGATCTTGTTTGTCTTAACAGGGTCCTCAAGAGCTGGTCTCTTGTAACCTATGTAGCTACCGACAAAAACTAGAGGAACAGATATGCCAAACCATAGAAACACCAAGGCAAACATGGTTCCAAAGGGAACCGCACCAGATGATTTCTCCCCCCATATAAGAGCATTCAGTGCAAAGAAAATGGTGAAAACAATACCAGGAAACATGAAAGCAGTTTTCAAGGTGATCCTCTTCCATTCTGAGCCTTTGAACATTTTATAAAGACGTGCCGAGGAATATCCAGCAAATATCCCCATGAAAACCCACAGTAGAACCATTGCAGTCATCAGGCCCCCACGATTGGAAGGAGAAAGGAAACCCAATAGTGCAAAAATCATAGTCACCAAAGTCATTCCAAAGAACTGAACCCCTGTTCCCACATACACGCACAGAAGGCCAGAGTTGAGTGGTGGCCTGAAGACATCCCCATGAACTAATTTCCATCCTGTTTCTTCCTGAGCCTCATCCTGTGACTCTAGTTGGTTGTAGTTAGCTATATCTCTGTAGAGAGTCCTCAACATAATCATAGCCACCATGCCGGATAAAAACAGAACTATCATTAAAGAGTTGATAATTGAAAACCAGTGAATTTGATCATCATTCATGAGAAGGTAAGTGTCCCAACGTGATGCCCATTTGATATCACTTGACTGCAATACACATATATACAGATGTAAGAGAAACAGTTGAGTAATGGTACAGCAATATACAAGGCTTATTATGGAAGAAAAATATCCAATAAGGTGAGCTCCAGATAGATTCTACATACCTGGAAGGTAACATCATATGAAAAAACAACATATGTATCCTCAGCTACTTCTTGAGGCAAATTGCTACGAGGGGATATTTTACTATCTGAGGTGCATGATGAAACTTTAGGGTTCTTGTCATCCCAATCAGTGTAATCATGCTTCACACTATTTGGTAATATCAAGAAAGAGAAGCAAGTTATGATTTATTTAATGTGATACCAAAATATAGCATAAGATAACACGTATATAACCAAAACTTAAAATAAATTGGATTGATGGAGCTAACTTGGCCTTTAACTGGTATAAAGGATCCTGAAAGCCTAAACCAGCCATATACTTACAATGAATCATGTAAAAGAATAACCAATTAATAGATATTTAAGCCATCATTGTCAAGCCATGTTATTGTTGTGGCATTTGTTGATGTGAATCTTGAAATTATGTTTTTGTTGTATGGATGTTTTTGGTTTAGTTGGTACCGAAGAAATTGTTGGGCAGACATTTTGAGTTCTAGGCCATGACAATGGTCATTGAATCCCATTTGTGGGACGACACCCATGATTGATAGATGGATTCAGATGACGAATTTTGGAATTAGAATCTTCTTGACTTTATCAATTTGTAATTGTACCAATTGAGAGTCATCTTGGTTGGTGCTACAAAAAATGTGTTAGCACAAGAGACGCATTTACCATAGTCTATAGTATACCAGCATTGATCAGTGAACAAAACAACGTTTTAATCATATTGACCAACACCAATGGAAACTTGAAAATTATTTGCTCTAGAATATTAATAATAAGTTCTTACTGATGCTATTACACTCTTCATAGTCACACAAATAACCTTGAGATGAGTTTCTTGCAAATTCAACTTGCTAATGTATAATCTTTAATCAAACATAGCATTTTGATATTGTAAGATCATTCCAATATGCTCTACTAAGACTCCTATAACAAAAATAAAAATAAAAACTTCAAACATTTGTTAAACTTGATCATTTTTGTTTTATGTTTAGCCTGGACTCAGAGAAGGATTCATCAAGGAAGACGAAAAAACTATTTAATGGATTGAAAAAGTGCAGAGAGGCATAGTGGCCTATTCTTGCTATACAGTGGCTAAACAGTCTTAGTAATCCTGATGCAGCGAGATGATGGCAGATTGCTGTTATTAGACATCACTGGATAAAAAATGATCTGATAATTAATCAAAAATAGTTGGCTTATAGACTAGAAAATTTCCCAAATCGTGTGATAAAAAAATAACAAAAAAATTGCTACTGAAGCTAAAGATAATGACGATTAACACAACTTTTTCTCTTGCATACAAACACACACAAATTGGAACCTTCTCTTCTTTATTATCTTTCATGTTGTCATAGAACAGGCATTGAAACAGAAGAAATGAGAGCCTAGCCATTCTATAAGCTACTTTCTGTAGCACAGATATACCCTGAACTAAGATCATGTTGCATTACTAGCAGCTCTGATGCCAACACAGCCATATGTCTTTGCTAACAATCAGATATGGATAAAATAAAAGCTCATTAAATGACAGTACCTGCTTGGAGTCGCTTCGAACCCAACAATTCTAGCATCATCAGACTCTGCATCTTTATGGTACATGACTCTGAAACTAAGGTGGTTATTGAGGTAATATTTATTGTCCCTCCCCTAATAACAGAAATTGCATATTACTACATAATAAAGAACTTCCAAATGTTTACACCTTCATTAAGCAACTTACTTTATATCCAACACGAAAGCCATTTTCATAACTATGAATTTGACTTCCATCTCTCCGCTGCCTAGGAACTGCAAGTGGTAGGTTGTCCAGAATCCTATTATGTGTAAAACATAGACCAAGATAATTAAAAAATATTAATCCTATAAATGTCAAAAAAAGCAAGATATATAAAAATATAAATCCTATAAGATGAGAAAAGAAAATGATGTTTGTAACAGCAAAAATTATGGATCATCAAGAATCCAATGAAGTCTACAATGTTGGCCAAGATAAATAAAAAAATTAACATTATAGCATGTGTGAAAAAACAATTGATGCTTGCAACAAGAAAATCAGTGTACAAATGCTGCATAATTAGAAGCTCAGCGGAATAAACTGAAAGCAAGTTATCCTTGCAACACAACATATCAGTAACTTACATGTTTACACTGTAATCATCATCAATCTTCTCCTTGAAGTTCTTAGCAGTTTCTGAGTTAAGTTTTACTCGACAAACCACCTTGCAACCCTCATCCACTCTCAATTTAAACTGAGATTAAAAAAAGACAGGTTAAGCAGGTTTTACTCAGGTAAAGAGTCAAATGTCAAGTGGCAAAAACTTATTGACCCAGCCAGACAAGAAACTGATACTCACTGTATAAACAGAATTTTCTATGCGATCACCTCGAAGGACCTCCCCCAAATTTTCAGCGCTGTTCATTATATTTGAAGGCTTACAGTAATCCAAGAAATAATAATCATATGGAAGTTGTGTCTTAGTGGAGGAAAGTTTGTTCACTTTAACTTGTAATTCACCGCCCTGAGCAAAAAGAATTGCCAAAAGTAAAAAATAAAAAAGGTAATAATATTATTCTGGAATTACTGAGGTCAAAAGCACAAACACATATTAAAATAAAGCATACAAAAGAAACATAGTAAATTGAGCACTTTGACACTAATTTTTGCACATAACTTTAGAATGGCATGAAAGATTTAGCTTTTGACACTAAATGATAGTTATTGAGTGCTTCGTTAAATTTCATACATGCACATTCAAATCCAAAAAAAAAGCCACACAAAAGTCAGAGAATAAAATGTAGACTGATTCTGACTGCCTGCGCACTTCTTCAAAATGAGAGTACCAAAGTTCTAATTTCAGAGTCAGATCCTATAAACATTCTACAAAAGAGAAGAAACATTGATACGTTCACATTAATCGTATAAATTTGGACTTCAGGGAATATAAATAACTGCCCCCTTATCTAAGTAAGAAGACAATCAACTAATAACCGTCACCAACTCAATTCCAACTTTTACTGCAGATTTGATTTCAATCTAATCTAATTTTTATGAATTTAGAGAGAAACCAATAAAGGGGCAGTGAACACAAAGTTGAATCCATGAAAAATTGTACATATACAAAGTTTCTAAACAATATTGCAAAATTATTTTAGACTTCAAAGATTATGGCCTTTGCTGAAATCTGATTCAACTATAACCTTCTCTGGAAAGCATAGGAAATACGAACTTGTAAAACTTTATTCTATCAGCTCACGACGAAGCTAGCACCAGTGATCTCTGTT
Source organism: Alpinia galanga (assembly GCA_037177395.1). Taxonomy (NCBI): domain Eukaryota; kingdom Viridiplantae; phylum Streptophyta; class Magnoliopsida; order Zingiberales; family Zingiberaceae; genus Alpinia; species Alpinia galanga. The sequence continues at coordinate 12,427 of JBAMHZ010000013.1, read as the reverse complement.
AGAAGTGAAAATAACGAATACTCCTGAACGCAACTCAGTACGAAAGATAAACCATGCACACTCGAGTAATAAAGAATAACCAGAAACCAGTGACGACTTTTGTTAACAAGCAACAACCATTTTAAGACAGAAACCGTTTAGATTAAAACTAAATAGCACTCATTCAGATAGCAACAGGAGGAGAGGACAATAATCAGATCTTACATGGAGTCACCTACAGTGACATCATGAGAAAACTTGTACCAACGGTATAGAGAAGATCAAAGTCTGAGAGCTCAGATCCAACAAAGATAAGAAGAGCAAACACAAAACAAATCCGGATCTCGTGAAGTCGGATAAAAAAAATCCAGATCCCCGTCCAGATCGACGAGTCAACCAAATAACAAAGAGGATCACCTGGTGGAAATCGCGGGGAGCGACGCCGGGGAGGTAGAAGGCGCGGCAAGAGGGCAAGACGAGCAAGAGTGCTAGGAGGAGAGACGCGGCGAACTTGCCTCTCACCTTCGCCATTGCAAGAGACGGGGAGGAAGGAGCTGCGGGATAGATCGAGATCGAATGGCGCTCCCGGAGAAGACGACTTTATTGAAGAAAATAGGGGAGCCACCTAATTGATGGGGATGAGGGAGCAGAAAAGTCCGAACGAAGTCGAGGGCAAAACAGTAATTATAATTTAATCTCGCTTGCACCGATGGAATCGGACTTGACCATCTACCCATGTGAATACCTTCTCTAATTGACTGGAACTCGTGAGACATGGGACCCAATCGAAAGGTTGAGAGGGGAGGAATCCTGTGAATAAGAAAAGTGTTGTTGCAATTTTTTGGTGCGATTGCCGATCTCTTTTGGTTTAGATGGAGAAGGAGGGTATGTGATCGGCCGGCTCTGGCCGCACTAAGTCAGATCAGACTATTTGATTAATTAATTTATTTAAATGGGTTAAAAAAATTATGTATATCTCTTGATTTATTTATTTGTTAAGTTTTTTTTATATTGAATTTGAACTCTAAAAATATTTATTTCTAGTAAAATTCAACTCTATTTTTTTATTTATTCCCTTTATCATTGTCCGCAACGGTCAAATTAAAGTAATATCATTTTATATTGTTGTAATAATTATTTTAACATGTTATGTAATTGTATTGTAATTTTATTTCAAAGTTGTTATAGATAATATTGAAATACAATTATTTTCAAGGTTAGAAATATGTATAGTGTTTTTTTTTTAAAGAATGTCCATAACAAGGGATGTCTTCTTCTTCTTTTTTTTTTTTTTTTTACCCCTACTTATTTTGTGTTTTGCTAACATTTTCTTTCCCCACTCCTGCTAAACTTAGCGGTTCTATACATATTTCGTGATTTGAGAATTGTGAGGTCATCTGACTACAGAGTCATTCCATATGCAACTAGAGCCACTCAGGAAGCTACCATGTTGCTAACAATTGAGCACGTACACTAATCGGTTTGGGTTCACTAAAGGGGACCACGATTTAATTCGAGTTGTGAATAAACCAAAATCAATAGCTCAAAGATCGAATTAAATCGCTTTTTCAATTCCAATTTTTTTAATCAGAATCAGAAACGTAGAATTGAATCGGAATCAAAATTACAACTGAAATGAAATCGAAATCAAATATTTTTTTATTATTAAAATCGGAATCGATTTTTTTAAAATAATTTATTGTTAAATTTGAATAAGAATTAAACTCATCCAAAATTTAAAATTTTATTATATAGCAAAATTATAATAATAAATATATACAAAAATTAAAATCATTTAAAATTTATATTTTTCATCATTATATCATAACAATCAAAATGCATTAAAATATTCAAAATTTAAAATTTTAATTGTTGCATCACAATCACATAAAAAAAAATAAAAGTCATTTAAAATTCATTCAAGATTTAAATAAAATCATACACAACAATTAACATGCACAATAATAAAAGTTATTTAAAATTTATATTTACATGTCACAATCATAATAAAAAGTATATACAAAATTAAACTCATTCAAAATTTAAATTCATTTAAAATTTAAATAAAAAATCATGCACAATAATTAATATATACAATGATCAAAATTTATAATTTAAAAATTTCATTTTTTGTCACAATTATAATAAAAAATATGTAAAAAAATAAAGTCATTCAAAATTTAAATTAAATTCATACACAATAATCAATATGTATAATGATTAAAGTTATTCAAAATTTACTCCTAAGGGCATGATGCAGTGGCAACAATGGTGAGATACTTCACAGAAGAACACAGTTTGATTTTTTGCTGAGGCGCAGTTCAGCGATGAATTTCAAAAAAATTTGTGGAAGTGGCCTTTTGTACAGGAGTTTGTTTTACAGATGGAGTACGCCTTCGGCGTTGGACAACCTTTTCAGGGATGATGCGATTATAGATGTCAGGTTGACTTTCTAAAAAAACTACAAACACTTTCTTGATTTATTCAGGTGGTAAGGGGAGATCCGCTAGGACTCCGACATCTTCCGAGTTATTGAAGGGGCATCCCCGAATGACCGTAGGACAGGGCTGACCATCCCAGGGATTAGTCAGGCCAAAGGTTCAGACACCCTGGTGCTAATAAAAAAAAGTTATTCAAAATTTATTTATTTTATTGATGTGTCATAGTCACAATAATAAATTAAACATGCACAAAAAACAAAGTCGTTTAAATTTTAAA
>JBAMHZ010000011.1:13558-29381 GCA_037177395.1 Alpinia galanga | reverse complement strand
TAAAATTCTATAATAATATTTTTATCATATTAAATATGACGATTTTTGTGTTTGTTGCTATAGCGTTAAATATGTTTTTTCTAATCAATGGCGTTTTTTTTTACGGAAAGTAATTTTCCCGATGACCCCTCAGAAAAATAACTTCGAGAAGGTAGTGCATTGGGAGAATGCATCTTGAACTTTTGGTTTTCTAACACATTATTTGCATCTCAAAATGCTTTCAGGCCTAAAAGCACTTTGCCTATGCGCTCTCCCACAACCATCATAAGAGCTTTATTAACTAAGTCAAGTTAGTTTGATCATGAGTTCCAAGCAAAATGATATTCTCCTTGCTTACAAGAACCTGCACAAGCAACATCAGTATATCCAATCTGTCTTTTTTCCATTTGGTGCCTCTTCATGGGATAAACACATAGTGACAATGGTCCATGCAAGATGCTACAAAGCTTTTGTCTGTTTTAGGCACCCATTTGTTGACACATTACAAATCTGCATGATTGCTTTTTTTGAGAAGTTGTTTATCAACTTTAGTTTACACTTGTATCTTTTAGTATGATTACATTGACTTGATTACGAAAATTGTTAAAGTTCACCATGTGACATTTCCATCTTTTGAACAGGGTGGTCGTTGTGGTATATATGGTGCTAATTGTTCTGAATGGGTTATTAGCATGGAGGTAAAATTGTTATATAATTTTAGTATATCTGATGTTAACAGTCAGCTATGGTCTTCTGAAATCCTTCTACTGTAACTTAGCCTTCATGCACTTTGATTGTTGCAAAAACATTTAGGTATATGTGTTCTAGACAGAGCTTCATTTCTAATAAATGACAATGTTATTGTGAACAGGAATTGCTTCATAAGTATATTGAAATTTCTTTTAATTTTATGTCATGTTTGAAATTGCAGGCTTGCAATGCGCATGGAATTTACTGTGTTCCTTTGTATGACACACTTGGTAAGTATGACTCCTTTCATAATAGATTTCACAGTTGGTTAGCGTTTTAGATATGTTATGTTAATTGAAGCATATATACTATATGTATTAGCTGCTTGTTGAAATTTGTATTTATAATATTCCTTGTTTCTTGTGTTGGTCAAAGGTGCTGGTGCAGTAGAATTTATTTTATGCCATGCAGAGGTTCAGATTGCTTTTGTAGAAGAAAAGAAGATAGCAGAGGTACTTCTACATTGTGTTAGCTTATGAAGCGGTTTTGCTCTGCATGATAAAATTTGATATTTCACACTTATGAATCTGAGATCCAGTATTGTTAGTGTAAATATGTCAAGGAAGAAGGTCTAATATGCTAACTATTTTGAAGATCACCTAATTCTATTGTTTCCTGGCTCAGAAATTATACATATACCTAATTGATTGCAGTGTCATTGATTTGCATTTCATGTCAATCCCATATTAATGATTTTATTATTTTTTGGTCATTATTCGATGTAATCATTCAGAGTGCTAGATTTCACTTTTCTATTAAGACTGCTAACCCAATAGTCTAGGATTTACCTTTGTGTATTCCGGGAAATTGTTTTTACTAGCCATGAGAATGACTTATACCACGAGTTATTAACCTGAAAATTGCTGTATTATGTGCACTTGAACTTACTACTGAAATCCCAGTGATCAATTTTCCAGGTGTTGAAAACTCTTCATAATTCCTCCAAATTTTTGAAAAGTAAGTCGGTTTACCAAACTAGTTTCACAATTAAGGTTTATGATACATTGTGTTGACTAGGTTATTTATTATTCTCAGCAATTGTTAGCTTCGGTAAGGTCACCCCCGAAGAAAAAGAAGTAGTTGAAAACTGTGGCTTGGCAATATTTGAATGGGATGAGTTCTTGTGTTTGGTAAGTTAAGTTTGACTCATGCTTGAGTTTTATCACAGATCTTCTAATGATGATCTTCCTCGCATGACAGATTTAATTTCCCTATTTATGCATCATTTTCAATGAATTTGTTTCATAGACGACTCTTGTCTTCCTACAAAGCAAAAGTTTTAATTATCTATATTACTGGCTGTCATGGTCATATGGACATTATGTCATATGGTCATTATTAGTATTTTTTATTTTCTTTGATTAATTAATGCTAAATAGCTGATGTATGACTTCTCAGTTTATCAGCCATGCACCTTACTTCGATGTATAATATTCTTCCAATGTGGTATCATTATCTATCATTGATATTTCCTGTTTTCTTCATATCTCTAGATTATTTGTATCTTTTTCTGTAGTTTTAGTAGCTTTTTATTTGTTTGTGTTACAGTATTGAATATTAATTAACGTAGGAGAAGAGATCATGCAATCATTTGTTGTAAAATGTTTTATTTACTTTCTGCTCATATTGACTCAGTCACTTCTCATATTTAAATCAAGTTTCTCATGTTCTTTTCTATGTTTTGTTTGTTAGATTTCATGTTCTTGTCTATTTTTTTTAGATATAAGTTCAATATAGACATAAGAACCTCGCTATTTACGTCTGCTATATACAGGAATGTGATAAACAATTTGATCTTCCTGCAAAGAAGATGGATGATATATGCACAATTATGTACACCAGTGGCACAACTGGTGACCCCAAGGGTGTATTGATATCAAACAAGAACATAATTACCCTTATCTCTGGTGTAGATCGACTTCTTTTTTGTGTGAATGAGCAGGTAATTAATTGACTTTATAAATTATTCCTGTATTAACCGTGCAATTTTCATTGGTTCCATCTAATACCTTGTTTTGTCGTGTTTTTGAATTCTTAAAGTTGCATGAAGATGATGTTTATATATCGTATCTTCCCCTTGCACATATATTTGACCGAGTGATTGAGGAGATGTTCATTTACTGTGGGGCTTCAATAGGATTTTGGCGCGGAGTAAGTCTTCCAGCTCAAGACTGTACCTTGACTAAAAGTAGCCTTCGGTTACATTAAGTTATTTATATTCAGGATGTCAAATTATTGGTTGAAGACATTGGTGAATTGAAACCAACAATCTTTTGTGCTGTTCCTCGAGTGCTTGACCGCATTTTTACAGGTACTTGGTGGATGTTTATATTAGTCATTGTGTTGTATGAACTGTAATTCATTGAAATATTTTGAAATTTGATTCTTATTATTAATGGTTGTTCTATTTCTATGTATTTATATTTTATAGCTGACTATTTTCTTAACCTTCAAGTATGAAATTCTGCCTTACTTGATATGTCCACTTGTTTCACAGGGCTGCAGGCCAAGATTTCATCAGGAGGCATACTGAAGAAGACATTAGTTAACCTCGCATATAAATAGTAAGTTATTTTCTTCTTATGACACTAATACGATTCTCCTTTTTGGGTACATATTTAGACACGAATCCTCTTGTAACTGTACATGTGACTCTCACCATATATGGCCCATAGAAAGGCTCCTCAATCTATCTCCAGCTTTTTCATGACAGTTCTCCTCTCCAATCTTCAATCTATTGCATTCTCCAGCTTTAAAATGGATGCACAAACAATCAAGGACTTTTGACTGTTCTTTCTTTCTTTTGCACAATGTACGTTCAATTTGTTGCTTCTGGCTTCAAGAGTACACGGCTAAGGCTTCAGGGAGTTTGCAATTGAAAAAACTACATAGTGAACTCTTCCTTTTGGAGAGTACAATACTGTCCATTGAGTTGTTTGCCTTTGTGTGAGTGTGTGTGTTTTAGTTAGCCAATTTTTATGGTATTGTTTTGCTTTTTGGTTATGCATTTACATCTGGAGTGTTGCAGCAAACTATACAACATGATGCGAGGAAGTAAACATAATGAGGCAGCTACAATTTGCGATAGATTGGTATTTAACAAGGTGATTTGAATGATCAGAAAAGTTTGCTGACATGAAGTGTACTTTTCTGAATTTTTTCTATTAGTAATCTGTTTCCACTTAATGGGATAAAACTTTTGGTTGTTGTTGTAGTAGTCCTAATACTTATATGTTATTTTACTGAGGAACTTTACAACATATTCACAGGTAAAACAAGGGCTTGGGGGAAATGTACGACTCGTCCTTTCTGGAGCTGCTCCTCTAGCAACCCACGTAGAACAATTTCTAAGAGTAGTTACATGTGCACACGTTTTGCAAGGATATGGTATAAAAAGTTTTGAAATTTGAAACATTAACAAAGTTTAGTAACCTTTAAATTTTTGAAGCTAAATTAAAGGATTTGGTAGTTCATAAATTTTTCATGTAGAATATTTATATCAAGGTTGAACTATTACAAAGTACACATTATGAAAATTTGTAGGTAATTTACTTTCTTTTTGAAATAAATTTTAAATGCTAGGTCTTACTGAAACATGTGCTGGGACGTTTGTGTCGTTACCTAATGATCTTTCAATGGTTGGAACCGTGGGGCCACCTGTGCCAAATGTTGATGTGCGGTTGGAGTCAGTCCCTGAGATGAACTATAATGCTCTTTCGGAGGTTCCTCGTGGAGAAATATGCATCAAAGGGGATACATTGTTTGCAGGATACTACAAAAGAGAAGACCTCACAGAAGAGGTTATAACTGATGGATGGTTTCATACGGGTTTGTCTCAGCATCCTTTCTGGGTATATGTATCATGTACATTTTCTGTTTTCATTGTCTTCATTTTCACAAACCAAACAAGGACATGAATTTTTGCAGATTTCATGTTATTTGTTTTCAGGTGACATTGGCGAGTGGCAGCCTGATGGGAGTATGAAGATCATAGACAGAAAGAAAAACATTTTTAAACTTTCACAGGGAGAATATGTTGCGGTTGAAAATTTGGAGAACATATATGGCCTTGCATCAGATATTGATTCGGTATGTCGCTTTCCTAGTAGCAACTGACAAAGAACTATTCTTGTGATGTGTACTGTTACTGCATTTTTGCAATTTATTCCGATCATTGCCGTTGCTCGCTGCATATTGTACCAAAAATATAATTCATCCTCATGGTCATTATTTTTCTAATTACCATTTGACTAGCTTGCTTCTCAGGCACATGAACCTGAAAATTACGGGATCATAGAGAAATATTTTTGATTGATTTACATTGCATCTGGATAACTTATTTCAGATATGGATCTATGGAAATAGTTTTGAGTCGGCCCTGGTTGCTATAGTCAACCCCAATATGCCAGCTCTTGAACATTGGGCTCTAGCAAATGGTATTAGTGGAAATTTTACTGCCCTCTGTCAAAATCAAAAGGCAAAAGAATACATTTTGGGTGAGTTAACGAAGATTGGTAAAGAAAAGAAGGTGAGTCATCCTAACTCTTGCCTTGTCTACCTACTATTTTTTCAGATGCAATATTTGATAATTCGGCTCATGTTCTCGCAGTTGAAAGGCTTTGAGTTTGTTAAAGCTGTTCACCTTGATCCGATACCGTTTGACATGGAACGCGACCTACTTACCCCAACATACAAAAAGAAGAGGCCACAACTACTAAAGTATTACGAGGTACAAATCTTTCTTTTCTAACCCTTCTCGGAACATGGAAACAGTGGTGCGAATCACATGTGCTATGTTCTCAAACTCTACGATAAGTCTCACCTATATTTATGTTTTGATCTCAATGCTAACGCAATTTGTTTGCTTTTCAGAGTGTCATTGATGACCTGTACAAAAGCTTGAAGTGAACATAGTGGATATGTGCATAACAGTTCATGGCATTAGCTCAACAAATCGTAGAATTATCGCAAAGAGATTATACAGTTCAGCTGGAACTTAATGGGTGTGTTGCTTCTGTTTCAGCAGGTGATATTGGTAACATGTTCTTGGAGTTACAGAATTATGTCGATTCCAAAAAAATTGAAAACATTCGCAACGAAGCAGCTGTGCTTATATTGATGTACTCTAATTGTGTATCTATCTCCTTTGCATACAAGTTAAAGTTGTTATAGTTATAGTAACTGTCTTTATGCATTTTAATGTTCGATCCGTTTTCGGGTTGTCCTCTAGATTCTACTCTGAAGGCTCGAGTCTGAGATTGCTCTATAAGATTTATTTATTTTTAAAATAGTGTTCAAAGTTCTGAAATCACTAAGTGCGTTTTAGAGTTTCAACGTTTATCAGTTTACCCATCATTCATCCACATTATTAATTTATCTAATATAATGAATATTTTGTTGCTGCGTTAATAATTAGGAAGCTTCACTGTCAAGCCACAATCTTTTTCAAACACATCATCACGTCTAAAATTAGATCTGTTTTGATTTATACTATCCAGAATCAGTCCATTAAATTAGTAATTTTTTCTCGTTTTATTTTGATTCGTTTATCTATTATTTTCAGCTATTAAATTTTACTAACATACAGATGTATTTTACTGTTCTGTTTTATTTTCATTTATTTATTTATTAATAGGATTCTCATGTGTACGATATAAAAATGTGATAGCATTCTGTAAGCATCCATCCTTAGTAGTTGATTTCCAACTTAATAAAATAAAAGATGAATCACGGGAGATTTCACTCTAGCATACAGTGATCCTTTTGTATCGGGTGATTAGAAATTTAATGAAACATTAATATAATTTTCATCCACGGTGAAATGTGATAATTTTCACATCAAATGTCCTTTGTGATCGGTCCTTCAATTTAATAAAAGATAATAAATCATAAGAAAGCCTAATGGTTTCGACTCAATTTTAATCCCATGGTATTTCTCTTAGTCGAAGGAAAAGCCAAAAGATGATTATAGCTTTCCCTTCTCTTTCTGTTTTTTTCTTTTGTCCTTCAATATGTTCTTCGTCTCTTTAATCTGGTGATCGATATAATATTCCTTTCACAATCGTAAATAACTGGTCTCTTCTTCACGACAATCTTCCTCTTGGATTGAGATGTCAGCCAACCGCGGTCCCTATTTCAACCACTGGGCACCTCACACCAACTTGTAGGTAATCCTCAGCACCGCCGGCATTGTGCCTACTGCCTAACGTTGCTCCCTGCAAACCGTTGACGACCGCCCAATCGATCTTCCTGACCAACAATCATGCAGTTAACGAGCACACAAAAAGCTCCCGAATTGAGTTTGTGCACCATCGTGGATCATTGAGCAGCTAGAGCTGGGGGCCTTAACTCTTGTTTGAGCACCATGGTGGATCCTTCCCTCCTCCATGTCTACCTTCGATTAATTGTGAACTACCACTTCCCTTTCAGATTGGGTTCGCCATTCTATGAACCACCAGATACAGCCGCAATGGGATGGGAGATGAAAATTTGAATCCAAGGTTAAAAGAGTAAATAGAATGCCCGATCCATTTACGTTGACCATCCACTATATTTAATTATAAAGGAATTCATTGAATTTGAATTCTTGGGATAGATTCTAGATAACGGAATTAACGCGTACGGAGACCGACATACCGGTACGCTACGGTGGGCACGGGCACCGACTTTGCCACGTTCTCGGCTTGCCTCGTGCCAACCCACACGAAACTCTTACCAATTATTTCGAGTTAAAACTAAAACCGAGACCAAAAGGAACCACCACCTGCTCCTCTTCCTTCTCCCCGATCCTCCCTTTTTCCTCTCTTCCTTGGAATTCTCCGATCACCGTCGCGACGATCTGCCTCCGGCAGCCTCGGATCCAGGAGTTCTTAGATCGGGAGGTTGTATTCAGGTGACTACCTTTCTGTCCTTTCGTTTAGCTTGGATTATTATCTGGGATCCTTTCTATAAATGTTCTCCTATTTCTTCTGTTTCGATGTTTAAGTTATGATTGAAAAGAGCACGGCTGTAGTTTTAATCATTGATCGATGCTGTCTTTACGATGCAGCGAATTGATGTCTTAAGGTGGAATTTTTGAAGGGGAAAAAAAAAAAAACCCCCCCGGGTGTTCTCTTCTTTTCCTCCCTTGCTAAACATTACATTTATGATTTTTTTTTCATCATTTTTTTGCATGATATTCTTGTACGGCAGGTGATCAGAAAGATAGATGGTATATAATGCTGTCTTAAGCGGCGTTGCTAAGCGCACGGAGAACCTGGAACGTTCGACTTCAAAGGAACAAGGGTGGAAAGAGGGTTTGGGACCTCCTTGAGATAAGAATTTGGCTTGAGATTTGCAAGGATGATGGTAGATTCAGGTCTAGCTGTGGAGCGTGGAGCTGCCTCCAATGTATCTCCTGAAAAGGATCGTGAAGTAAATGGCGATTACGCAAGTGGAGGATGGAAAAGGTAGGTTGTAACCAATGGGTTGTATTCTCCGTATGATCATTTTGTATATAAAAGTGCTGCCTTAGTTGATTACTTTTCTGTGCAATGAAACCGCTTTGTTTATATTCTCTTAATAAATATGTTCGAGAGTCCTTTCGGTACTTCCATGATTCCATCATGCAACAGCTCAAAACTGCCACATGCATATTTTCTGAGATATAGGTTCTTCTCCCTTAGTCTAGCTCAGTAAGATGAGAAAATTTTGGCGTATGGATATAATCTCAGTTTTTATTTTTTTACTCTTATTGTACTGTCCTGTGCCACACAAGGTGGCTTTGGCAAGTGGCATAATATAGCAAATGATACTGTTGACAAAATTTGTGTCAATAACAAAGTATTATCACATTGTATGATTGTGGAGATTTTGCTGAAGAATGATTAATAGAATCAAAAGTGAGTGATGAAAATGGAAATATATTTCTGGAATTTTGTGTGATCATCATATACCTCTTTTGATTAAAGAAAATTTAAGACTGTTGAATGAATGAGTCAAAAATTTTATGCATTTAGGAATTAATATGCATAAATTGTAGCTTAGCAACAATGAGTATATCAAGATGAATGTACAAGGTTACTAGAAAGGATAAAATCAAAGTAACTACCATCTGGGAATAATTTTGTTTAGTTCAATGGTATAAGGAGAGAAAATATGTTGAAATGGTATGGTCATATTCAAAGACGAGTATAATAGACAAGTTGAAATGATTGGAGTTTATTGTGAGAGGTTGAGGGAAGACCATAAAAATTATATATAATGTAATTAGAAATTCGAAGTGATTTGAATATCTCGATATTACTAGTGGTATTGCCTTAGAATTCATTTGTGGGATAAAATACATGTAGTGAAACCTGAGTACATGGGACTCACGGATGTTGTCATTACCTTTCTTTGACCATTGGCTTTTCCTTCACTGGGGATTCCTAGAGAAAGGGCACATGGGCATTACAGAATAGTGAGCACAGGAACTTTTGTATTTTTTGTTTGTGTCTCAGTTAACAACCAACAGTAAATTTCTACTATCTAACCTCAATACTTCTGTACTAGAATATTGCACTCTATGTCCTGGAAATTCCTTATAATAAGCATATTATCTGGACTTGTGTGTATATTTCATCTTAAGGATTGTTTGCAGCGCGGATGCAAGTTGGCAGTGTGGTTATGCTAGTTTTAAGGGGAAAAGACCAAGCATGGAAGATAACTATGATCATAAATCAGTGGAAATTGATGGAAGATTGATCAGCCTTTTTGGAATATTTGATGGTTTTGTCCATTCTATATATATAATTTTAATTTCTAGTTATTTTGAGCATGGAGTATTGTCATGTAGACAATTTCTATTACAGGACATGGTGGTTCACGTGCTTCTGAATATTTGAAGGAACACCTCTTCAACAACCTAACAAAGCATCCACTCCTCGTGGTGGATCCAAAAGTTGCAATAAGTACTAACAACCTTGTCAAGTTGCTTATTCACTTTGTAGTCTTGTATAGCCAGTGTTCTGTGCAGTCTTTTTCAATCTGTTCCACTTTCTACTCTAAATTTGCAGGCGAAACATTTAAAAGAACTGATTCAGAGTTCTTAGCATCTGAAAGCAATACTACCAGAGATGATGGTTCTACAGCCTCTACTGCTGTTCTGATTGGCAAACAATTATTTGTAGCTAATGTGGGTGATTCACGTGCTGTAATATGTAAGGCAGGAAAAGGTGACTTACAATATTGATTTTTCTTTCTTTCCTTTCTTGTTACTGGAAGTATTGTTTCTGAAAGATTTATTTTTGTCAACCTGCACTATAGAGCACTTACTAAGTCCTAGGCACAAAAGAGGATATCTGATGAGGTTAACATATCCCTCTTCAGTCCCATGAAGGATTGACATTGGTTTTTGTTTTAATCATTGCTATAGAACCTGATTAATTGGTGATTCACATGTAACTTATCAATTCCATTGCTGAAACTGATTTTTAATATCTCTTTCAAGAGATGTTAATAACTGATACCATTTTACATAGTTAATTATTAATTAATTTCTTAATGAGTTTATGTTAAACTTGCTGCTATTTTAGCAAGCTATTGACTAAAATTGATGTGGGTATGTTCCAAATGATAAATAAATTCAATAGTTTACAAAGATAAATTGATTAGAGTTGAAAGTGTGAGGGATAGAACAGGAAGAGAAATTTTTTGTTAATCTAACTGAATGTGATTATATATTATCAGTGGTATAGTCTTGCATAGACTTTAATGTCGGGATGAGATTCATGTAGTTGATCATAAGTGGTGCTGACAGGCTTGAGTCTTTATATGATATATGTGTCTGTTTCCAATCTACGTATCATCTGGATTTTCTGCAGCTATTTGATTCCTTCTATGGAAGAAGAGATTGTCATGCCTTTTGTTTTTATGGAAAGATCTTCATGATTCCTAAAAAGTCAAATCCAACCCTAAACAAATTACTTGATCTCACATACTTGATGTTAACAATATACAAATGTGTAAAAGAAATATACCATAGGTGGTGCATACAGTCAAGTAAGTATCGGTTATCCAATTTTTTCATGTAGCTGGACACTAAATAATGTATGCTACAGCCCGATGCATTTCTGCTCTCACTTTGTATTTCGTATTTCAGTTTCATATTTCATCTCATTCCTGATTTTACCATGTAAAATATCTTTCCTTCACAAGCTGTTAAACTAAATAATCCTTGGTCGCAGCAATTCCTCTCTCTGACGATCACAAGCCAAATAGAAGCGATGAGCGCAAGAGAATTGAGGATGCTGGAGGAATTGTCATGTGGGCTGGTGAGTCTACTAGCGTTTTGGAAATACATTGTCTGACATTGCCATTGTGATTACAACTTTAGCAATTCTGCAGTTTGGGGTTATTTTAGATATCATCACAGATGTTCTTGCTCTTTATTCTGCAACATGACATATCTTCATGAAATCAGTCCATTTATTGCGTTATGATTATTTTTTTGAGGGAAACAGGTTGCATTCAAATGGAAAATTGACTTTGGTCGATTGTGTACACTCATAGGTACCTGGAGGGTTGGAGGCATATTAGCAATGTCTCGAGCATTTGGCAACCGCCTTCTGAAACAATTTGTTCTAGCAGAACCAGAGATTCAGGTATTCCGTTGTACATCAGACACTTAGCTGAATTTTTTCCTGCACGGCCAGTTCTATAAGATTTATGCACATATTTTATGGTTCTGAGGTTTTCTAATATGCCATACCTGCTGTAAGTTAGCAGTGTGGTCCGTGGAGAGAGAGAGGAGCCGCACATAGGGTAGGCGCAGAAAAGCCTCCTCTCATGTGCTGACTCGAGAGATGGGGGAGGGGCTGTGCACAACTGAAAAGCGAAAACTTTGCCAGAAAAAAGAGAAGAAAAAACTCTGAAGTCGTTTTTTTTTTTCCTTTTCTTAGAATGCCCAGTGGCGTGTTGAGCTAATAAAATGGACACACTTTGATATATAGTATAGTAGTGACAATTCTGATCTTTGCATAAGCAATGCATCATGAAATAACTTCCTTTGCATGCTATGTTGAATGTTCTGTAAATCTCTTGTACGCAATAGCTGTCCATGAGAGTATGCACTTGCAAAAACACAACATAACCTAACCGTTTTTTGCAACTTAAATAAGTCTCTATCCTTCTGTCAGGAACAACTGGTGGATGAAGAGTTGGAATTCCTGGTTTTGGCTAGTGATGGACTTTGGGACGTTGTGCCAAACGAGGTTAGATCCACTTGTTTGAAAAATATTTATCAGAATATCTTTGACCATTTTAATTTCTTGTGTAAATTTGAGGAGCTTGCTGCTGACCATGACTTTTTTTTCTTTCTTTCTTTTTTTTCATTTTCTAATTCCACCTTTAGAGGATAACTGCTTTCTTAATACTCGCTGCATTACCTGTTTTTTCAAGGGTTATCTTTAAGAAAAATGCATATTTGAAGATGAATTTTATCCTATGTTGCTTTGTGCTTCATGAAGTCGTTGTTGCGGCAACACGCTTGCATGTTGTTCCAATACCGCACCTCTGCCTGTGTGGTTCCGTTCACGGTAGGCAGTATTAGTGTCTTGGTCATTGCTACTTTTGGTGATTATGGGTCCATTTTCATCGCTACAGGATGCCGTTTCACTTGTGAGAATGGAAGACGAACCGGAAGCTGCCGCTAGGAAGTTGGCTGAGACAGCTTTTGCTCGCGGCAGTTTGGACAACATAACATGCATTGTTGTTCGATTTCTTCACGGCATAATGGAGGTTACTCCGTTATCAGTGACTCCAGATCAATGCGTTCCATGTGGAGGTTCTCAGGACGGTTGTTGAGACGCAAATTGTTATCTATCAGATCTTGTGTTGCACCTGCCTAGCAGTAAAGTTTTTCTTTTCCTGTGTATCAGAAGTACTTTTTGTTTTCCTTTGTTCATTCATTAATTTATTTTTCGAGTGAAAAGAAAAGAAAATCTTAACACATTTTGATGATGAATTTGTTGAATGGCCGTTTTCCCCTAGTCAAATTGGTCCAAAGGATATTTATCACCAGCATTCTGTCAGAACAGTGTGCAAGTTGTTGCAAGTATATTACAAACTTGTGAAAGAGCAGCTCAAAAAAACATTAATAAGGAAATCGTAGGCAATCCAACAAATTTCCTTGTAATGTTAATCCACCCCCTCAAATTCATTCGCCCGCTCCATTGCCCCCTCTGACTTGGTCAGTCACATCGGAAAGAGGAGGGTCATAAGTAGACGGCTGGATTGGTCGTCAGTAGAGGGCATCTTGATCAGGTGCCACTTGTGAGCACGAACAGGCAATGTGGTGAACTATCACAACTAGGCAACGATTGAGCAATCAGTATTAATGGAGGCAGTTGTAAGCACAGAGGCGAGAAGGTAATCCAACGTGGTCCCAGTCATGCAACTAAAGAATGAATGAAAAGAAAGGACAAACATTTTCCATCAGCAAAATAAAATAAAATAATCAATCTTTCCAATAAAAATCTGAAAAAAAAACATATCTTTAGATTATAATCCAACTTTTTGACTTCTCCATAATAATAATTATTATATGCATCAATTCACTATTTTTTTGTGAGTATAATATCAAAATTCATTAAAAATATATGACGAAGAAGTTGATGATTACAAAAAAAAAACACTTATACACAGTATGCATGGTACCAACGCATCAGAATGTCCGTCAGATGTATCGACGCAGGTAGTCGACTCGAGTTGGATGGGATGCTTCAGCTTGAGGAGTGCCTTCAGCTCATGCTTCCCGACCATCTCTCTCGATATATTGAGATTCCCTGCAATCTCTCCTAAGGTTCTTTCTCCCTTGCCATCGAGCCCATATCTTTGTCGAAGCACCAAACTCTCCTTCGGTTTAAGTGAATCCAGCTGAAGAATCAACACAAGTTTCCCATGAAGTGCAGGTTGTCTATGCTTATCACCTCCAACTCCATCTATATCAGTAATACCATTGATGAATTCTTCTTGTGTTACGATATGCTTCGCATTGAGCGAAAACACCGGCCTCGATTCGTCGCCACGTCATTGTATCTTTCCAGTGAGATTCTTACTCGATCGGCTATCTCTTTTTCAGTAGGTGGTCTTCCTAGCTCAAAAGATAGTTCCAGTTTACCCTTCTGGATTTCTTGTCTGACCTGCATGATCAGTAAATTAGTCTCAAACCCGGTAAGGTGCAAATTCGAAACATGATCTGAGATTTGCATTCACAACTTAGGGCGATCATACCGACTCGATCCCGAAAGGAACTTTTGTGAAGCTTGCAAGGGTCATTGATCGGATAATGGAATGTCGGATCCAAAAGAAGCCGTATGTGGACATACGGAAGCCGCGACTGGGCTCAAACCTGTCAATGGCAGTGATGAGACCTCTGGCTCCCGCTTGACAAAATTCTTGAAACTTATGTCCAGTTTGCAATCTCTGGATAATACTTGCTGATTACAAATAAAACCAGCCTAAGGTTGTGCTGCAACAGTATGAAGTGGGTGTTAATAACTCTTGAGGAAATACTCTGGAACAATTCAAGAACATAGGTAAACTAGAGTTAAAATGCCATTCAATCATGACTTTTTTTTAAAAAAAAACAAGGTTGCTAGAGAGTCATAATGCAGATAACAGTGGCAACGGATTATTATTGTAGAACAATTCAAGAACGTAGCTAAATATGTAAACTAGAGTTAAATGCTATTCAGTCACAAGAAGCTTAAAAAGTTTAAAGCCATAATCACGTAGATAACAGTTGAATGGATAATCATAGTATAAACTCCTCGAACAAGAGAAAAACCTTCTTCTGTTGAGCTCACCGGCTTTCTTCTCCAACCTTATAAGTGGTTAGCTTAGCCTTCGTTCCTTTGCCTTGGCTGCCAAGGTCTCTTGGTGATTTATCTCCTCGTCCGTTCGAGCTTCTAAGAGTTGGCAGGTCTGCTCGGACTCCTAGAGCTTCCTTCGAAGCGCATCCATCTCCGAGAGCTTGGCCTGGAGTTCGCCAACTTCAACTTCTTATTTGAGGGCTTTGGCCTTATGGATGGCCAACTCAGCCCGAACTATCTTCAATTCCCTCTCCATCCTGAAGTTGCTGAGCTCTATCACTTGCCTGAGCTCGGATAACCTTGTAGGATTCAGACAAAGGGGAAGGGGGGGGGGGGGTGAGAAGTTAGCTCTAACTGATGAGCCCAGAGCTAAAAACATATAGGTAAATCAGTAAAAAAAAAACTTTATTGCCGACTTACTTTGGTGGTAAGAAGGTTCATGAGTTCCACAAGGCAGGAAGAGACTTTTTCTTCACCTTGGTTTTTTCCGTTTCCTTGATATGAAGCAAAAGGCCTCGGGGAGGGGTTGCTCTGGGTGCCCTGGGAACATCATGCCCTAAATTTATTCTCGGAAGAGAGGATGAACCTGAGCTCAGCTCTCGGGGAATGGATGGTGACCTCACAGAGGGTGGAACTGCGCTCATTATCTTGGTAGGGGCCTGTTGCTGCTCGAATTATAGATGGGCTAGAAGATCGTCCGGATGAGCTTGGCCCAATTGAAGTCTCTTGATGACCTCGCTTCTGAGGTCAGTCTTGTCCTTCCCACTCCCTGGAACTCACGACTTCAGGTATTAGTGATGGCTGAGGTGACACCTGGTTTAATTCTTCCACCGAGGCAAGGACTTCTGGTTGAACCCCAGCCAGAGGTGCAATTTGAGCTCTATCCCATTTCAGATACTTGTTGCAGGAGGCTCTAAACATGACTTCGATTGCAAGAAAACAAGAATGATTATATGTTCAATAAAAGTTTCTTACCTAAGGAGTCACTGAGCTCAGACTCTATGAGGCTCAAGCTAAAGTAATAGAGTAGATCCTCCCCGAGTAAACGAGTGATGTTGAAGCTCAGATCGGCTAAGACTTCTGCTATCTCCTAATAGGAAGACTGTATTGGTGCCTATAAAATTCACATATCTTTACAATAGTATGATATTGTCTACTTTGAGCCTAAGCCCTCATAGTTTTATTTTTGGGTTATACCCAAAAGGTCTCATGCCAATGGAGATATCTTTTTATCTTATAAGCACATGATCTTTTTCATATCT
>JBAMHZ010000011.1:0-13458 GCA_037177395.1 Alpinia galanga | reverse complement strand
CGAGACAAGAGGAAAATAGACAGTGCCGTGATAGGTGACTTTGCTGATGGACGCCTCGATCCGAGACACGAGGGAAATCGATGGCGCCGTGATAGACGACTTTGTATAGACTTGCCATAGAAACGGTTTTCATTCTTTCCCCAAAATAGAAGTTACATATCGATTTGTCACTTGGTACAATATGGTCTGAGGTGAAAAGCATTACATGGTCACTCTAATTTCCTTCCCTTCTGATCCTGCAAATAGTAAGCGTCTGAGCTAAGCTTCATGATTATCTTGTATGATCCTTCCCATCTATGGGTGAATTTTCAGACTTCTATCACAGGTTGAATCAGGGCCGGCTCAAGGCATAGGTCATTAAGGACTATGCCTAGGACCCTATTTTATTGGTTCAAAAATTAAGGCATGGATTCCAAATATCAGGGCCCTATTCTAAGGCCTATGCCTAGGGCCCTGAAATAGTTGCCTAGGGCCTCTAAAATAGTTAAGATGGTCCCGTTGAATCTTTTTCCACACGAAGTCTCCCGTTGGATTTTCCGGAGAAATAAAGAATATTTAGTTATACTTTTTTTTTAGAAAAAAATGGAGAAATCAAACAAATGCAACTTTAATTACATCTTTTCAAAAAAAAATTATTTGATAAAGTTCAGTGATATATTTTCAAGTCTGGACAATCAATATTTCTGAAGTAAATAGCACACCAACTAATTGCAATCTACTTAACACAGTTAACATTCGTTGGTCTTTTTGTACTATTATCTGCATCCTTTTTCTGAAACAAAACAACTTGTATATCGATCCTTGTACTAAACTTGACATCGCTCTTCCTTCTTTAGCTTCGCTTTATAAACAAAACCATCATAGATGAGGCCATGGCGGAGTGGTCCTTGCCTCCTCAATGAGCATCATTACGTCTTCCAAGCTTTGAGGGGCCTCGTCAGGCTCACAATGGTAAAACCTCATCTGGACCTCTTTGGTCATCGCTAGAGGCAACAGCCTTAGAAACCAAGGATGCTTCTTTATTTCAGCAATTGTTATCCTCTGTAAAATATACCTTTTGATGAGTAATCAAGGAACTGAAATTGAAAGAGTTTGCTTCTGAGAGTTTCTGAACTACTACCTTTGACGGATCGACAACAAAAATTCTGGATAGTAAATCCTTGCAACTCTTAGTGACAAGCTCAGGAATCGCATAATTAGCTGAAACTATGTTCTGCAACAAAATTAAACATCAGAATATCCATGCTATAAAACTTACACATTGATGAATTTTAGTAACGAAAAGCTAACAAGTACCTGATAGGTATTTGCAATGCCCGAGCCATCGAAAGGAAATTTCCCAACCAACATCGTATATAGAGTGACTCCACACGACCAAACATCAGCCATCTGCCGTAACATATATCGAATACTTCAGACTATTATCATACATTACTTGCAATTATCTTAAGATGAACATTTGAGAGCAGAAATAGAACGGCAAGATGAGATCGAAACTTGACCTTGCCATCATATTGTTTCCCTTTCATGATTTCAGGACTGAGGTAGGATAGCATCGATCCCTTTCTCGAGGAGTGTCGCGAGTGAATTAACTGTTGATAAGATGAAGAAGAAACATTTAAGAAGATGTTTGATTGAGTCGGCTAGTAATTAGAGCACGCAAGAAAATGAACAATTGCCTTGGAGAATCCGAAGTCGCCAATCTTGATACGCGGCACCCAGCTGCCTTCGAGCAAGGCATTCTCCGGTTTGAGATCTTGGTGGCAAACATCCTGGAAATTTTTGTACGTTTAGTGATCCTGTAGTTTGTAAAGGTTTGATTTTTATTTTGTTTGGAAAGTGATCTTGAGGAGGATTTACCTTGAAATGGCAGTAGCTGACGGCGTTGATCAGTTGCTGAAAGAAATATCTGGACTGCACATGTAAAATAAAAGGTGAGATGTTAATTTAAAAAACTTTTTGAGGATTGTATGAGACAGAGCACGGTAGATGCAATGGTATCAAATACAAACTACCAATTTACAGT
Source organism: Alpinia galanga (assembly GCA_037177395.1). Taxonomy (NCBI): domain Eukaryota; kingdom Viridiplantae; phylum Streptophyta; class Magnoliopsida; order Zingiberales; family Zingiberaceae; genus Alpinia; species Alpinia galanga. Next base: position 11,432 of record JBAMHZ010000011.1, on the reverse strand, counting down.
TGTTTTTAAAATAAAAAACTCTGATGAACAGATTGAACAAATTCAAATTTCTATCTCGAAAGAAAACTTTCGAGTTCTTAGCAAGAGTTGTGAGAAAGAAAAACCTCGTCTTCGGTGAATCTCTGGCACAGCTCTATGCGAGGATAGAGTTCGCCGCCTGCGGCGTACTCCATCGCGATCACCAGATGCGTCGGCGTCAACGACAACTGATGGAACATAATGGAATGACTAAAATATAACATATTTCGGGACGAATAATATGCAGAAGACGGAATCACAAACCTTTTCGAATTGGATTACATTGGGATGGAAAAGCGACATGCGGTTTATGATTTCCCTCTCAAGATTCTTATCAATCTGCGACGCCAGAATTGGAGAGGACGACGGAATTAGGGATTCTTTCGAAATCGGGGCGAGAAACTAAAAAAAAGACACAAAATGGCACCTTTTCGCCTCTGGGGATGAACATCATGGCGAGCTGCTCGCCGGTCTTCTTGTCCTTCATCACTCGGGCGACGCCTAATTTGCCAGAGCCGAGAGTCTTCACGATCTCGTACTTCTCCATTGACGACTTCTCGAAGCAGCAGTGTGGATCGATCGGAAGCCTGAGGGGAGGAGAAGACGGTTCTTGGACTGGAAGCAGACCAAAGCGTTGTGGTACTCGCCGCCTCCGTTGGGTATTTATAACTGGCAAGAAAGGAAACGTCAGACACGAACTTGATTTATTGCATTCCTAATCAGAACTGAAGTCGACATACATTTGAATAAGAATTTATTTGATTGTATTCCAATTCAAATCTGAAGTCGATATATTGGGAAATATTTGATCTGCATCGAAATCAGATGAGAAGATGGATCGTCTTAGAATAGAATATGAGGGTTTTTTTTCCCTTTTAAAATGTTGATTGAATTTGTTTTAATCGACAGAAAAATGATTATTAATTTTTCTTACCAAAATGTTCCTTGACTTTTTGAATAGTCCAAATATCCCGCATAGCCTCTGGGTACTTACCAAAAAGAAAAAAAATGCTCCTGTTTTTTCATTTGTAACAAAATTTTAGAAAGATGATTTAATTGCTCTTTCTATAACATCTAACACACAATATGAGGTAGCAGAGCACTCTGTAGCCGGCTATAAAGCCAAGCATCACCCCGACATGACTCCACCTCTGAGATTCCACCACGCCCTGCTGCCTCAACAGCAACCCCCCATCGAATACACAGTCGCCGCCATCGATGACACCCCTGCCCAAACACTGCTTCCTCCCCGTCTCCCCGCCGTACTCGTTTAATAGCATCGCCTCGAAGGGGTACTTGAACAAGCTCAGGTAGTGCGCGAATATCCAGTACCTAGGAATTCTGTCCTTGCTGATGAAGTAACCGGAGAAAAGAAAGAACACTCCCATGACCCCCGCCGCCACGGAGCTTCCCATGATGTAGTTCGGCACTAGTGCACCGAAGCAGGCCACGAAGGAGTTCGCCATCAACATCACCAGCCACACCACCACGACGAAGTAAAGGAAGTTGTTCGCTTCCCCTCGCAAGCCCACCAGCCAGTACGCCGGCGCGGCGTAGAGGACCGCCGCAGCGAGCAGGAAGGGGAAAAACACGAGGGCGTCCGCGGCGGCGTAGGAGGAGACCCGGTAGGCCCCCTGCTGCGTCTCGATCTCGAGGACCCGCCTCTCCCGGAGGAAAATCGGGAGGCCTTCCTTCGTCGAGGAGAGCAGGAAGGTGAGGGTGAACGCGAAAAATCCAATCTTGGCTTCCGGGTCGTTCGCGTCCATGAAGATTATGCCGAGGACTAGGCCGGCGGCTAGGGTTTGGAGCGCTTTCGCGGCGAAGAGTTCTCGGGTTCTCGCAGCGTTGGTGAAGCATCGACCGGCAAGGATGGAGATTTCTCCTAATCTCGAGTTGTTGTAGTGAAATTTGTCTCCTTTTTTGCTCGAGTTAGGGATTCCGATAAAGAATCCCCCGAATCTGGTATTGGGGTAGCGAAAATTGTCTTCTTTGGAGCTCGGATTAGAGTTTCTAACCGCGGCTGTGTTTGATTGAGGAATGGTGGGTTTGGAATCTAGGAAATCGAGGGCGTCCATGGCGAATTCTAGGGCATTGACATGGGGCGGAATGCAATGACCAGAATGCTTTAGGCGGCTCTCCAACAACGAAATCGGCCCTTGATGTCGAACGGAGCCGCCATGGATGAGCAGAAGCCGATGGAGGAGTTCGAGGATCCGGAATCCCGGCTGATGGAGGGTGGTGACGACCATCTTCCCCTGCACCGCCGCCATGCATCGAAGCAGCTTCACGACGTGGAGCGCCGTGGCCGAATCCAAACCGGTGGTCGGCTCGTCGAGGAACAGCACCGCCGGGTCGTGCACGAGCTGCGCCCCAATCGACACCCTGCGCCGTTCCCCGCCGGAAACTCCGCTGACTCTCGAACTGGCCACGTGGTCCAGCCCCAGTCCCTTGATCAGCTCCTGCACGTGCGCCGCCGCCTCGCTGGCAGTCGCTCTCAGCCTCAGCCGCGCACTGTACACCAGCGTCTCCTCGACAGTAAGCAGCGGGAAGAGGGTGTCCTCCTGCGCGACGTAGCCGGAGACTCTGCGAAACCGGGAGACCTCCATCTGCCGGCCGTCGACGAGTATCTGGCCGGAGACTCTGCTGGGGTGTATCAAGCCAGCAAGCACAGCGAGCAGCGATGTCTTCCCGGATCCGCTCGGGCCGACCACCGCCGTGAGCTCGCCAGGAAGCGCCTCGCAGCTCACATTCGTTAGGACGGACCTGGAACTAGAGCTGCAAATGCCATGGGAGCAGCAAAACTGCATTGTACTGTAGCTGGTGGGAAGCTCATAGGACAAACACTTGGCCTGAATGTGGTATTTCGGGCGGCGGGGATCCGTTGGTGTGTTCGACGGGGACTCCATGTATGGTGAACGGAGAGAAGAATGAAAGAAGACGAGAGTTTGTTCACGGTCGCGTGCATAGGATGATTTCTTTCAGGCATCGAACTGCATTCCATCTAAAATTTTTGGATATCAAAAATTTAGTTGAACCGAATGTGCCACGAAGGAAAAACTCAACCAAACTGCACCAGATTATAAGTGACGAACGGGTGAAAATTGGCTGGAAAATAATGGATTTGTAACTTGCTTCCGTGTAGTTTGATAAAAGAATATGTCCCCAAATTATAAGTGACGAACTGGTGAAAATTGGCTGGAAAATAATGAATTTTCTTCCTCCTTGAAGATTGATTTTCGTTGTGAAAATACCTGTTCCACAGTTAACAGTAACAGAGCCTTGTCAACTCTGTCGTCCCGCCACAAGTTCGTTGCCCATGCGGGAGGAGTTCCTCTTTCACATAGCTATCTCCGTTTTCACCAACGCCAAATTTGAGCTCAACCACAATGTCAGGACCGTGCTCAACAGAGAACGCTGAGAGAGAAAACAAAATTCAAGAGAAAAAGAAGCAAAAGGACCAGTAGGTATTTACCTTGTCGATCCAGAAAGCACATCAAAGGCAGAGAACAATATCCGACCCACTGAGGAGGACGAACTGAAAGCGAACATGAAAGGGGAAGGACAGGCATTGTTCCAACTCAAGGAAGGAGAATTGGGAAGGTGGATTCGAATAAAAAAAGTTAGTCGTCTTAACTCAATGAGCATGATTTGAAATGCCAACTTGCGTACATAGGCACGGACATACTTTATTATTTCATCAATCCATTGATGATACGTGAAATGTTCACGAATCGTCATCCTACAACACGGCGATTGGTGAAGATTGCACAAGCGTCTCATGTCATCAGCAAACCTCCTCCACCAGTCCACTACGCAGCTTGTCCATGCAGCTAGACTTCTTTGAGGAGGGTTTCTTCCTCCACCTTGTCTATACTCCTCTTCCTCCGCATTCTCAGAGGAAAAGCAGTGATAACTTGAAGGCCAAAAGAAAATCCATAAGACAGATCAGTGGAAAGCAGGAGTTAGTTTAAGCGTGTTCTACTGTGGATTTGATGGTCATCTGTTGGCCGATGACTCTCTCGATCCCCACTCCACCTGATCGCGTCATCTTTATCCATAAACACCACGATCAAGCACAAGAAATCAAGCTCAAATAATACTTGCGGGGAGTGTGATGCATCATCCAGTGGCCCACAAAGTATATATTAACCAAATCAATTTATGATATGATTTCATTCAAAATCAGTTTATTTGAATCAGCACCTGAAATAATAATTTTGAAGGTTCTCGCTACGCATGATTTTACTGAGTCAACTAATTTAAATTTGTTAATTTTGAAAGCTTTGGCATATATATCCTAATGGTCCATATGCAGGAGCTTATTCGTAGTCCTAATAGTACTAGATTAGTGACCTACAACATTATCAAAAATATAAACATCCATCAAACGTTTAGCGCACAAGTGACTAATCAATCAACAGACTAAGCATATTGTCAGCGAAAATCAATGGATACCAATGAAACTCCAGCCAGATCTATAGCGAACCTTGGTACTTATCAAACTTCAAGGGGAATATATAAACACAGTTTCCACTGAACAAGGAACTAATTTTTAAATGAAATATTTTTTTCAGTTCGCTTGTGATATAATATATCCTACAATTCGATATTACTCATTATATATGATGTCATCCATTTAAAAGCTGCAGCAATGCTGGATGTATCAAGAATAAATTTAAGCCATTCAGTGTTAATAGTTAATGACCAAGGAATTAAAAAATATGGAACTCTCATATTAGTGGCTCTATACCGTTGCCTCTATGTGTAGAGAGAGATAAATCAGAAATCTAAGGCGGCCAATGTAGAAATACAGAATCATCGGTAGCTTGACAGTGAAACTCAGGAATCGACTTCTTACCTTTTCAGATTTTAACATAACTAAACTAGCCGTCCGAGCAAATTCTAAAGGTTAATGACCAAGGGATTCAAGCACATTGGACTTGACAGTAGTTATTGATTTAGCATTTCAATAATTTTACTCATATAGAGGTTATAGTTTTTGATACTTTGGACTACTTTTATTGGATAGAGACCTTACCCTCTTTGTTGTATCACGTGTCCTGGTCATCCCATAAGTACGGCATCATTAGCTTCCTTGTTGAGTGAATCCTCGATGACAACCTTTGGCAGCATCATGAAAAGCTTCAGAAGTTCAACTGCGCTTCATTAACCATTACATAAATGTGAGGATGATCACTCTCTTTGAATTTGTCATTGAAGAGGAGGGGGCTTTGGTAGCAGAGCTGAAGGATAGATCATGGGGAAGTGAGGTTGAAGCTGAGGAGGTAGGTGGTGCCGACGCGAGATGGGTGGGTCGTTGTCGTGTCAGTGATGAAGTTGATGGTGGAGAACAAGACCCTGCGAAGAATAATGCTACTTCAAAGATAGTGGTGGCTAATGACTTGCTTATAGCCCTTGCCATCTTTGCTGAGTTATGATTTTAAGTTATCGAAATTGACTTTTATAAATATATTTTACGAATGCGACATTGTGACACATCATTGGAAGTCATTAAATCTATTATATTGGTGGAAAGACGAAATGTATATAAAATACGATGCTATATTAATGAATTTTATATACCAACCCATTTTTATTATGTTCTCTAAAATTATAATTATTATTTTATCATTTTGTAAAAAAATATAATTTATTTTTTATTTTTATATTTTTAATTGGGTCGTGGACCGCATGATTTAATACTTTATTATTATTATATTTTATCACTCTATAATTTTTTTTACATTATTGGATCAACCAAAGCTGTTCCCAGCTTAGCATGATTTAGTTGTAGACTGAGCTAGATCGGACTGGAATGGACAACGCGATAGATACGTAGCCTAATTCCACATATCATAAATGAAAAGAACTCACGTTCATGTGACTATTCTATTTAAAACAAAATTGTTGATAATTTTTATTCAAATAAGGAAAATTTCAGACAAAATCAGATCAATAAAAGCATTAAAATATCATAAAACATCCAACTAACAAAGTCGGCTCCATAACGTCCCATAATTAAAGCTGATGGTGCTTATTCTTACTCAAGCGGTGGCATTTACAATATCTACTTGAAGAATTATTCATGTTACTATTTAAATTGAGCCTTTTCTAACATCCCATCCTTTGCTTGTTACTCTTGATCACGTCACGGGGAAATCATTGATAAAATGAGTCTTGATGAGATAGATATGTTTAAATTTATCGTCCTAGATTGTCTTTTGCTAAACTAAACCATTGCTCATAAAAACCAGAATTTCAAACAAAACTACCACAAATTAATTATATACGTAATCATTTTCTCCTTAAATAATCCATTCACTTCTAAAACTCACTTCTCTTACAACTGGTACCTAATCATTTGGACACTCATTGCTATCCGTAGCTTTTATAGGCTCATGCAGGCACAGTTCCTCAGGATATACAAATAGATCTTGAGTTTTCCTTCTTAATCTACTTCCTTTTTATAAAGGCTTAGACTATACTCAAATTTGACATTCACGCAATAATTTGATTATTAGGACACTAGTAGTCATCCCTAGCCTTGGTAATTCTATCTTCTAAGGTTGGTGCTGTTCAGGATACATAAAGAAATCTTGAGTAGTCTAGTAAACACGAATACAAATCACTAAATCAGCACCTTTTAGTTGTCAAATTTGGCTGAACTTGGAACTGGATTGTTGACTGCTAGTGAATAAAGAGTGCATCGACAAAGACGAACAGCTTCTTTTCTTTTCAGATATCACTGGGAAAAATTGGGGAGAAAATTTTCAAAAAAATTCTCCTCTCCTCTCCCCTAGCTGACACCTCGTAGAAAAACACTTCTTTGAATCGTGCATGGTCATAATTATAAATTTTAGATGGCGAATAAGCATGATGAGATCTGGCCCACACTAACAAGATCTATCCCACGTCCCAATTGGAACAAATTGTTGGATCTCCATATATCATGTTGAACAATCTATAGATGTGAAATCTCACTGTAAAAATTGGAGCCTTCTATTCTTCTTTAAAATACCTGCATCAGCTGCATCATTTCTGCGTTCCTCTACGTTTTATTTTTCTTTGTTTTCCCGAATATTAATTTTTTCCTCCTCTATTTTCATAGCATGAATGATCAACCCACTCCAGCTCAGCCTTCATAGTTTCATTTAATGCACCACTGGGCTATTTGTCGTCCCCTCTTAAATGCACCGAATTTGCATTTACAGAGACTGCATCTTCTTCAAGTAGAGTAGAAGACCACTGTATTCTTCATGGATACCTTGATCAAGTTCTTGTGCTTCTTCCTCATTGTCCTAAAAACAGCACAAGGTATGATTGTTTTTTTCCTTCCTTCTCTTATTCACTTATTTTTTATTCTAAACATCTCATCAAATCTGAACATTGAGCACAACCGCAAATACATGAACTGTTTCAGTGCAGTGACTAAAAAAGGCGACATTTTGAAGGAAGATTTTACTCTCCTGCTCGAATTTGCATTCCTGTGATCATCAAACTGGACCGTTGCAGAGATTTTTCTTTGAATTTTACCAATCTGAACAATTTCTCATTGCAGGAACAGATTCCTGCGGCAACGAGAAGCATTTTTATCCTTACCTGCATGAAGCGAGTTGCTTCTCGCAAGCCAAAAAGGAGCGATTCGACTACATAATTGTGGGTGGCGGCACCGCTGGGTGCCCCTTGGCGGCCACTCTCTCCCAGAACTACAGCGTGCTGGTGCTAGAGCGGGGTGGCTCGCCGTACGGTAGCCCCAACATTTCTCACATGCAGAACTTCCACATCTGCCTCACGGACACCTCCCCTTCTGCTCCATCTCAGCCATTCATTTCCACCGATGGCGTCATCAACGCTCGAGCTCGAGTGTTGGGCGGCGGCACCTGCATCAACGCCGGCTTCTATACCAGAGCCAGTCCGAGGTAGTCAAAATGCAATTTTTGAGCCGTTTAAAAAACAGAAAAAAGAGGTTAGAATTGAGCCGTTTAAAATTTTTGAGCCAGTCCAACTGTCCAAGGCTGTTGTTATTTTGACTCTAACGATTGAGATCTAATCCACAATAAAGTAGACGACTAAAAAGAGGTTAAAATTGGACCCTTCATAGAGTATGCTCTTCTCAGTTGCAGTAGCGTTGTACGCAATTGCTTTGCATTAAAAAAATAGCAGAAGTTAAAATAAAAGATGGTTCAAGCAGGAATTCGAAAAAGCGTCCTTATAACAGCCGAGGTTAAATCAACATCGTTGAACTAGCAACTTCTACCGTTCTGTATCATTATATATAAAAAAAAAAGTAAATTAAGGTGAACCTTTAACTCTTCTAGTAACGGGTGAAGGTTAAATCAACATCGATATGACAATAAGGGGTCTTTACATAATTTTCGGGTGAAGGTTTCGTTCACGCAAGTTTCGAACTTTTTTTGTTTTGGTCCACTGCTTTGATTGTACGTTGACAGTGTAGCTGTGACAGCGGACCAAACAAAGTTAAGTGGGTGGGGCAATGCTAACAAACTCAATAGGGGCACGAACACAGTGGCTGCTGCTTTTGCTAGCTCTCTATAAATTATCGATGGTAGTGAGCGTTTCTGAATAACAGATGGGTGGATTCATTTAGTTAAGTCCGAGGTAACGCTGGTCCAAACAGATCCGAGTTTATACTGGAACAGGTAAAAGCTTGACTTAACAATTGAGATCTAAGTCAATAGAAATAAGATTTAACGGGAGAAAGAAGTAGTTTAAGAGCCACGACGTCCGATGCATACGGAAGAGGTCAACTTATTGAGCGTTCTCATCAGTGGTTCACTGCCGATGGTGCTGACTTCACTCTTGACATCCACGATTCTTTGACCATTTTTGGCATGATTAACATACAGCCACAAACTTATACTTGTATGCAAAATTTACTGATTTGTGGTTGCTAAATTAAAAAAATGAATTAATTATGCAGCTACGTGAAGGCAGCGGGATGGGACGCCAAGCTGGTGAACGAGTCGTATCCGTGGGTGGAGAAGAGGATCGTACACTGGCCGGAGGTTGCCCCGTGGCAAGCGGCTCTCCGCGACGGCCTGCTCGAGGCTGGCGTCGGGCCCTTCAACGGCTACACCTACGATCACCTCTACGGAACCAAGATTGGGGGCACCATCTTTGACAAGGACGGTTTCCGCCATACCGCTGCAGACCTCCTCGCCTCAGGGAACCCCAGCAACCTCAAGGTTCTTCTTCATGCCACCGTCGAGAGGATCATTTTCGACGAAGAAGGTAACAACGCATCAAAGTTTCAACTTCGTCAATAGAAGAATTTTGCAATAATGTAGTATTATAAGTAACTATCAACATCAGGGCGGCGGCAACTGACAGCGTCAGGGGTCGAGTTCAAGGACGAATTGGGCAAGCGGCACCTGGCTCTCCTCGCGGACGAAAGCCGGAGTGAGGTGATTCTGTCGGTAGGCGCCATCGGTAGCCCGCAGTTGCTACAGCTAAGCGGGATTGGGCCGCGGAAGGAGCTCGAGGAACTGGGCATTCCAGTGGTCGTCGATAACCCACACGTCGGGAAGGGGATGGCGGACAACCCGATCAACTCCATCTTCATGCCCACGAAAAAGCCGGTACGACAGTCGCTGATTCAGACCGTCGGCATCACCCGTCCCGGCGTCTTCATCGAGGCCAGTAGCGGCTTCAGCCAGTCGTCGGACAGCATCAAGTGCCATCACGGTGTCATGTCCGCCGAGGTAGTCGTCCATCTCCGGCATCGTTATTCATCTTTTTACAATTTCAATCGATATCTTGATGGTGGTATATATATGTATTAATGTATATGTACGTATGTTTGAAGATTGGCCAACTCTCGACGATTCCTCCGAATCAGAGGAGCCTCGAGGCGGCGCAAAAGTACGCGAGGGAAATAAAGAAGAACCTGCCGAAGGAGGCGTTCCGAGGTGGCTTCATACTGGAGAAGATCGACGGGCCGCTGTCGCGGGGCGGCCTCCACCTCGTCGACAGCGACGTGGACACTACACCATCCGTGACCTTTAACTACTTCAGCCACCCTTTGGACCTTCGGCGGTGCGTGTACGGGATCCGCAGCATCGAGCAAGTGGTGCGGACGAAGCGCTTCGCCGACCTCACTATCGAAGACGCCTACACGATGGAGGTGCTGCTGAACATGAGCGTGCGGGCGAACGTGAACCTGATTCCTAAGCATACCAACGACACCACCTCGGTGGAACAGTTCTGCAGGGACACTGTCACCACCATTTGGCACTATCACGGCGGCTGCTGCGTCGGGAAGGTGGTCGACGGAGAGTACCGGGTGCTCGGCGCCGACAGACTCAGGGTGGTGGACGGCTCCACGTTCTACAGGTCACCGGGGACGAACCCACAGGCTACCGTCATGATGATGGGAAGGTAAGCGATTAAAATAATTCAAGTTCTGTCGTAAAAAAAAAAAAAAATGGTAGCGGCTCCTCACCTATGGAAAAAAATAAATCAGGATGTTAGATCACAGAAATATGAAGTCATCGGTAGCCTAGCGATGAACTCCATAAATTAACCTTTTATCATTTTAAACTTTAATACAGTTACGCTGGCCACATAGATTAGCTCTAAGGGTTAAGTTACGTTGAGATTCTATTTTTAGTGTTGCTTAATGCCATAAGGATGGGACAATGGGTTATAGAGCAATAGGCGATCCATTATTTCATATATTTAAAATCTCTTATATATAAATATTTTTTATGAGAAGTATATGAAAGGAGAGAAGAAATATATACATTTCATTATCAAAATTAGTAGTTTCTGGAGCTTTCTACATCGTAGCATCATCGATTGAGATATACTATGAATTTAATCCATTATAAATAAAAAAATACTTTCGTTATGAGATAGTCAACTTTTCTAACACTGGTATTAGAACCAAGTTAGAAACAACATTTTTAGAATTTAGAGTTCGGACCACAGATGAATTTCATGAATTCTTATACGATCTACATCTTGATTATTGCATTCAGTGATATTTTTTTATGAAGAACATGAAGAATAGTGAAAAAAAATAGTAACCACTGTTGTTTTGTCATGTTTTGAAAAAATACAATGCAAAGTAATATTGACGCTAGCCCAAGTCATGCCAATGGCTATTGAGTGGTTCTACTTCATAAGTACACCTGATGATATCGTTACATTTTTATTTCATAGTATAAAATTAGAGAAAGGAGGATGGTCAAACAAAGTCAACAAGACAACCCCAAATATTTGAGTCTGATGGAAGAAAGATTGAGTCGAATGAGAGTGACTTGATTAATACTATAATTATTGAGCTAAGTCAAGTCAACTTAACTCGGGAAGAAATCAATTGAGCTAGATTAAAATAGTTCGGCCATCAAATAGATCCCCGAGCTGAAGTAAAACGGCTCGATCGTCATGTA
>JBAMHZ010000010.1:3173-16379 GCA_037177395.1 Alpinia galanga | reverse complement strand
CCATATGTTCGTACCCTCCTCTACGCTTCGAAATCACTTTCTCTCCAGCATTCACTACTGTATTCTCTTAACCATTTAGCGCAATTTCTTTACATTGCTTTACAGTTACTATTTTCTTACATTTCTTTACATTAGTACTCATCACAATTACTATCTCTTTGCATTTTATTTTACAGTTCTTTACATTTCTTAGCTTTACCTTTACTCCAAGCTTTTACATTTTATTTTACAATTCTTTACATTTCTTAGCTTTACATTTACATTTACATTAGCTATTACATTTTAGTTTCTTTTACATTTTATACATTAGCTATTACATTTTAGTTTCTTTTACATCATATAATTGAGGATCACACTCAGTTATAGTTATATTGAGTAATACTAAATCTTTCCCAAAGAAGGTTATCTCTAGAGGCCTTCTTTTTTCTATAGTCCTTACTAATGGATTGTTGTTAGCAGATGGGTGACCTTTTTACTCAGAGGATGACCTTGTCCATGATCCATCATTCGCATAGAACTTTCAAGATATTGGATTTCAAATAAAGATCGAGAAGTTACTGATGATTTAATATTCATTAGATCCTTTTCAGACTTTATACGAGAATTGTCATCATCTAATTTCAGGGCAACTATATTTCATTCGTCATCAAAGTATAGTCTCTAATTTTTGGCTAGTTTTTTATACTTTTTATCAAAGAGTTCTAATTCACTTAAATCCTAAGTGGTGAAGTGCACGGCCATTTCTAATGTTAGATATACATATTCATCTAGTTCATCAAGCAACCCTATGCTTTCAGTAACATTCATTAAGTTCATACACTATCTTACTAGCTTGTTGAATTTTGCTTTGTTTAACTAAATTTAAATGTTTATCTGCAAGTCTTTTAGGTAATTGTAATGGATCTATTACTTCTTGATCCATAAGTGCTACACTTTCTTCTGCTTCTTCAGTTGAGGTTGAAGGATGATATCCTAACTTACATTTAAATTTTCATTTCTATTTTTGTACATAATAGATTCTGTGAGTTGTAATATAGAATTTGGATCTTCTAGGATTAGCATCCATTCTAATCATGCCAAGGCTTCTGAGTTATATTCATGAGGTTTTAAAAAGTTAATTCCTCTAGAACTAAGTGCTTCAATAATGCCGTCTATTTGAATCTTGAAGTTATTATTAATATGGTTCATAGTTTTACCTAAAAAGATAACATTTAATTGGATATTATTATTCTGCAAATTTCCATATCCTTTGACCTGAATTACAAGTTTAATATATTTTACAAAGTCTCTAATAGTCATATTGAAATTAAGATACAAGTAATTCCTAAATTATTATTCATATCCATTTTCACGCTTTTTCTTTGTCAAAAAAGCGAGAGTCATATAACACTATTAAGAATTTGCCTCCAACTTGTTTTCTCGTTAAAACTCTAAGTTCAAACATAATTAATCCTGGATGGATATAGTTATATTTTTTATTTAACAATTATTTGGCTCAAATTAAGTCTTTCTTCTCTTCTATCAGGCAAATGCAATGGTCTATAGAATGGACAGCTTTTCTTGTCGTCCAGAAGGACACTTTGAATTGCTAATTATGTCATTCGGACTAAAAGTAGCATTCCAAATCTTTCAACAAAAAATAGACAAAATCTTTAGGCATGTCTCTAATTTCATATGCATCTATATAGATGACATACTAGTATTTTCCAAGATTAAAGTTGAACATTATGCCCATCTTCATATGATCTTTACTTTATTTGAAAAATATGGACTGATTGTTCATGAATAAAAATAAGCTGCCAACACGACATATAGACTTCTTAGGACCGGAAATAAGACAAGATAAAATATCTTACAACCTCACATTACCTCAAAAATACTTGAACTCCCAACAAAATAGAAGATACTAAGACCCTTAGATCCTTCTTAGACTTCTTAATTACGCAAGACCCTATTTAAAGCATATAGGAAAAATCAATGGACCAAAATATAATAAAACCTCAACTACCATGCAAAAGTATTTTAATCAACAAGATAAAGACCTCATAAAAAAAAAGGGTTGGTAAAGGAACTCCCAATATTAACGCTGCCCCTAGACTCAGATTACGTCATTGAAACAGATGGATAGACAGATGTGAGACGAGATGGAGGAAGCCTTGTTTAGAAAAACTGCAAAATATGACTCGAAATCTTCAAAATCCTTATGTAGATATGCATCTAGAAAATACAAAGAAAGAGATCACTTAACTGCATTAGATTATGAGATCTTAGTAGTAATCTATTATTTAGATACTTTTATGTTCTTCATTTGTAATAAAAAAGAAATTATAATAAGAACAGATTGTGAAGCGATTGTTAAATACAGCCAACAAACTAGGGGACTTAGGGAGAGTCTAAGTACACCAGGAGATGGATAAAATTTACCGACACAATTATAAACAACAGACTTAGAATACAATAGGAACATATTAAGGGAATAAATAACTCCCTGGTTGATAAACTTTCCTGTCTGTTTACCTAATATGAAGCCTACTTACGAGAACTACAAGCTACTTGTGAACTTAGAAATGGACAGACAATAGAAGGTGAGAACTTATGCTCAAAAATCATAAAATTTAAAATCAAGAACTCCAACAATATATTGAGAGAGAAGAACAATTTCACTTTAATTCCAGGAAAAGACCAGATCTTATACAACATTGTTTAATAGATAATATTTAAACATCCCTATAGCTCTCGGGATTTTCAATTACAAGATTGCAATCATAAATGCCCTCACCAATTATTTTCTCACTACAATACAAAGACAGAAGGCAAGAAGTACTCATGTTATGTAGTCCTTTCTGGGTCACAAGTAGGAGTCTATTACAATTGGAAAGAGGTAAAAACAACCATTTTGGGCTGTGAGAATCTTCCTATAAAGGCTTCTACTCCTTGCAAGAGGCCTTTAAAGCTGTAAGGGCCAAAATTAGGCCCAACTTCTTTATTAATACTTTATTAAAATCTGGTGGAAGACTAACCAGACAAAACTTACCTGCAAGCAATAGCTACTTTAGAAAAAAACTACTTTAAAAGAAGTAAGCTCGAAGGCTAAAGCAACTTATGAAAAAATTAATTATGAAAGGATACTCATTGGACAAAAAAATAATATTCCAGAGGACTTATCTACTTATATCAGAAATTTAACAGAAAACTCTACTCTACCGGAATTCTGGAAAATATGTGAACTACTTAAATGGTTTCATGAAAACCCTCTGACCGGCATAACCATAGTCTATAAAGTGGAATTTAATTATAAGATGAAATGTCAGAAGAAGTTTCCTACTTGTTCAACTTCAGCAAACTTTGGATGCAGATGTCAACTATTATATTCTTTCCGAAAGACTAATATAGACTTAAAAAAATTTATTCCTCATAGCTTCAAAGGAAGATTAGTCACCCCCTTTAATAGATTACGGGTTATTACACAAAATGTGGATAAGGAACTTAGATTCTACTCAGAGTTTCCCTACAAACTAGGCACAATTATAAGATATGGCCTGGACACAGATTTTTGAATCGCTTATTCTTTGCAACTTCGAAAGTTGTCATCGTGAATGGATAGATCTGAAGATAAAACCAGCTCAACACCTAGAAAACTTAAACAGAAGGTTTAGCCAACTTAACTTAATCAGTATTCCAACTAGAAAAGACATACTGGGTCTCTCAAAATTAATTGAAGAAAATAATCCCAGCAACTTCGAATTACAAATTAAGGACCTATTGTTACAAATTAAGGAATTACTTAGAAACATTACAAATCAACTTAAAGAATAACAAACCATACTTAATAATCTTAAGTATAAATGAATAGTTTGAAATTTGAAAATACTTATTATGAAGAAGCCTTAGAATACACACAAAAGTACTCAAAAACTAAGGAAGATATTATAGAGTAGACTTATCGAGGAAAAGTGATCAAATCCAAATTCAACAGAACAATACAATTATTTCCCTCTTAACTTCCCTACACTATATCAAAGTAATAGAAAATAAACTTTTAGCCTTAGAACAATAAAATTTCAAAAAAGAAGGGAAAAACAAGTAACAAAAAAAAAGGCAAAATCAAAAGGCATCCTTTTTTCATTATCATCAAAAGGGCATTGCACGTAAAAAAAATATCAAAAGGGGGTCCATCCTATTTCTCCATTCCTAAAATGCCTTTGTTCCGGCACTATTGTAGTAACTTTGGCCAAAACAGCTATAGTTAGGGCAACATTAGCCAAAAATTATAACAGTTTTGGTCAAAACTACTTTAACATAGAGCAGCTTTAGCCAAAACTACTCCAATACCAATTCTGCTCCAAACAATTTTGGTCAACTGCTTTACATTGCAATATGTTTTATCAAAACTACTCCACGTTATAGTAGCACTTTTGGCTAAATCTACTCCAATTGCACTAGTTTTGAACAACTCTGCATCATGTTATAGTAATTTTAGCTAAAAATTATTACAATAGTATTTGACCAAGTTAGACCAGTTTTAACCAATATTTAAGCAGTTTTAACTAGAATAATTTTGAGCATGTTATAGCAATTTTGGCCAAAACTAATATAACAGTGATAAAACAAAGGTATGGGGTGCCCTTTTGATGATAAAAAAAAATGGCATCTTTTTTATTTTTGTCTAAAATAATTATAAAAAGTTACAAAATATGGGAGGGCGGGGAGGAAGGCAACAAAAAAAGCTGAACGATAAAAGCAGAAACAAATATTTAGGAAAAAAGAGGGAAATTTTATTATTATTATGCTAGAGAGAAAAAAAACTTTTCTATCATCCAACTACTTCCCTTCTCCACCACTTCCCCAACTCATCTGCCATCTCCATGTTCCACCACTACTGCTCCTCATTATTGTTCATCTCTACCATTCATCTGTATCCAACATTGCTTCCATAAACAATTCTCTATGCTAACATTTGACGCCAATCACCACATCATTGATCTGTCGTCCTCCTTATCGTGCACCTTCCCTAAATCAATTTTCCATAGCAACTTTGACATGCTTTTGCTGGCAACCATCACTGTCACTGCCGCATATGATAGCCACTATGATAGGATTCAGTGTTACCACCTCCATCCAGTGAAAAAGGGAACAATCATTGGTTGCACTATTACCCCTATCTCTTGTTCTCAAGTACCACATTTTTTGTGGCCTACAGTGCAACCTCCATTGATGCCACATGTTGCAACTTCTATTTGACATCGATCAAATCCCATGTTCTCAAGCTCTCCCTCTCAGGGATTATTGCACACCGATCTACTTCAACTAGCTGGCATCTCCTCTTCCTCTGATGACACTAACAACCAAAGTGGCACTAGAGTAGGCAAACTGAAAAAAAAATTGAAAAAATGAAGAAAAAAGAATAATTGAAAAAGGAATATTAAAAAAATTGTAAATTTGTTAATATTTCCATCCATTGGCCAAGCTCAAATCCTGTGGCAACTTCAATATCGATGAAAGATAACTCATATCAAGTTCTTCATCCAATGGTCAGCTCAAAAACTCATGGCAACTATAACATCAACAAAAGCTCACATCACCTCGATATAATTGTATTTCCTTTTTAAAGTTTATTTTAATTTATTTATTTGGTAATTTTAAATTATTCACGTTTAATTAAATTTCCTCACAATTTTTTGCATATTATTATGTTATTCATACAAATTTTTAAAAAATACCATCTTTTGTTGCATTTAGCCACCATCTATCAAAAAAATATTTTATATTTAGTTTAGACATCATCCATCAAAAAATATTCATATTTAGCTTAATCATCATCTATAAAAAATATTATCCCTATTTTACTTGCACTTAATTTGCTTATCATTGATCCTATTCTCTTGCATTATATTTATCACATTATTTTATAATTGTCCTTCCTTGTAAATATTTAGATCAACATAATGAGCGCAATCATAATAACTACCACTGGATCAATGCAAGATGTAGATTTTAAGAACACGAGATATCAACTAAATTACATCAATGAGAATAATGAATTTAATGACCCTAGTGGTTATTCTTGATGTACTGCTAAGTTGGAACATTATACAAAATCACAATCACATCATCCCAAGTCTATAGAAGAATCTAATTATTTTTAAAAAATAATACTTGTTATGAACTATATGTTAGGATAGATGCCCCTATCTTTAATGGAGGTATAAACCCTAATGTATTTGTAGATTAGTTACACGACATTAAAAAATAGTTTAACCTCCAT
This sequence comes from Alpinia galanga, assembly GCA_037177395.1. Taxonomy (NCBI): domain Eukaryota; kingdom Viridiplantae; phylum Streptophyta; class Magnoliopsida; order Zingiberales; family Zingiberaceae; genus Alpinia; species Alpinia galanga. The sequence continues at coordinate 10,114 of JBAMHZ010000010.1, read as the reverse complement.
AATTTAACTTTCAGTGAATTTAACCTACACTGAATGAGTACGGTTTGCCAAAGTTACACTTAGTAGAACACTAGAAGATATTGGCAATGTGTCCAAAATCTTAAAGATCAAAAGGACAAGACCCATTATATATTGACATGAAATAAAAAAAAAACAACTATGAAAAAAATATTCTCGCCAAACTTCAAGAGAGAATTGTCTTACAAAATATGTAAAAACAAAAAACTCTTCTTTGAGTGAATTGCACCCAAAGCCATTATCCGAAGATAGTTGTTCTCTTATAATTCATTAACCATAGTTAAAACAAAAGGATTGTGCTCATATAAACCTTATAATAACTAAACCTTAGTAAAAAAAACTCTCTTACAACAATTTAAAATAGCTCTCTAATAACACCTTAGATGATCCCTTAACAATATAATCTTAGAAAATCTTCTTGTCGATGACCTCTTTCAAGTTTCAATGACTTTTGACTCACAAAACATATCTTATTTATGTTACAAAAAATCCTTCCGAAATTTGGACGTCTTTTATTAAAGGTGTCCAAATTACAAAATTTGCAAATCACTTGACATGACTCCTTTTATTATTAATTATGACCTTAATACCCGTCACCTAACTAAGTTAATTTAATTATTTATCTCTATTTGCCAAACTAAGTGATCCACTTTACATGTGTGAAATTATACTAAGTAATGATTATTATAAATTGGTTAGTAATATGGTTAATTTTCATTAATTTAAATTTCATCACCACATCTACTTTAGATGCATTTATATGCCATATATCTAATTTATTTGATCATATTAAAATTAATTAAAATGCTTGTTTATCTGTTAGCTTATTTAACCTTAAGTTAAATTTAAAAAAAATTGGAGAATGTGCTAATATGCTATGAGAAGTTTAAACATTTGTTTTTGTATGTTCATTTTGTTATAGCTTTTATAAAATTATCCTTGTTATTATCGCCTTTACATTCTATGATTTTAACAAAGGCATAGATATCATTCTTGTCATACAACAACCTCAAATGTTTTCTTGCTCATTGGAAAGGATGACCAAAAAGGAATATCTTAAAGTTAAAGTGCAAAAAAAGAAACAAAGTGCATTGAATTCTTTTTCATTGGAAGGGATGTCCAAAGAACAAAAAAAACAATGAAACAATGCTAGCCAAAGCAATTGTTCCATATGTTTGGAAACAATGACCCAAGGAGAAAAATCAACAACTCGTTTGGAGTTGAGCTCTCCTTAGTGGAGGAGAATAATGCAAATAAAAAACAAATAATGCAAAAAAGTAAATAATTTTGAAGATAAATTGACAAGAAAATAAACAAAAGAATATTTGAGATTGAGGCAGTTGCAATAAATTAAAGATTTGATTTGTTCATCATTTAAAAAAGGACAGTCCAGTGCATGAAACTCCCGCCATGTGGGGTCCCAGGGAAGAATCTATTGTACACAGTCTTACCCTGTTTTGCAAAAGGTTGTTCATCATTTAGTAATTAGCAAATAATAGAAGAATTTTTAAAAGGTTATTTAAATTTTTAAAAAAGTTTTTATTGGGATACTTAGAGTTTTTAGTGGAATAAATTGAGTGTTTGTTTTATGAAGAATGTCTTATTGCCAATCTACAAAACATGGTTAGAATCTCATGTATTTAACAGTTTGAGTTAATATAAGAATTGTTTATTCATTGTGTTGCATCAATTAGTATCAGAATCGACGCTAGCAGTTCAGTACTAGTTACCCCTTTCATTGTTCATCATCTTCAAGTTTGAGCGCCACCCAATCCATAAGTCTTCCCATGGTTAATAGAATATGAGTGTCAAGGACTTAATAGAAGTGAATTGATAAGCAACAGAATATTTTGAAACAACGTAAACAAACAGTTTTCATGACTGGTTTTCAAATTGACTATAGGAAGAAAAAAAAAGTTTGGACGGACATGGCTTGATCATGAAGATAGTTATGAAACAAACCAAAACCACTTCATAAAGTGCATGGCTTTATAACTATTCCCTTAGGAAGAGATGATTATTCAGCAATTTCTAAGTACAGCACCGAGAAAAATCCACAAAGAACTAGAATCAAGCAAAGCATAATGCAACCTAAAGAAAGTTTGATGTGGGAATTTACAATGCGATTACTGCAGCAATGCGCGTGTCCATATGTGGTACCTTATGAACATATGCAATTCATGACCAGACCCCACTTAGGCAGGTAGTATTCCTTATTGTAATGAACTCAGCTTGTCATTAAAAAATCAAACCAACCAAAAATTTTCCAAATAAAATTAGAAGTCAAGAAAATAAGAGCTGAGAGATACAAAAAAATAAAAGAGCACTCACAGCACCACCACCAAGCGGGTAATTGTCATAGGAATGAACCACCTGCTCCACGGCGAGACCCTGCTGGTAAACCACCGACATTGAGGGGACTGCAGGCGGTACAACGTCGTAGGAGCAAGATGACGGATGAAGCGTTGCGTGCCCATCACGGTAAGCGTTGTGGCCATTAACATCAGCATCGGCGTGGAGCCGGAGGTGGGCGGCATGAGCGACAGACTGGAACGGAGGCTCGGGAGCAGGGTTGGGATAGGGATAGGGATAGGGGTAGGGGTAAGGGTACTGGTCAGGGCTGGGGTTAGGGTTGGGGTTAGGGTTGAGGTAGTAGTCGTAAGTCGAGTAGGCAGTGGGGAGGGGAAAGTGGCGTGCCTGGGCAGCGGGTTGCAGCTGTGCGTAGTGGAGGTAGGAATCGGGGAGGAGCGACGGCGGCGGCACCGGTGCTTCCTCCATGGCTGGTGCCACGGGAGCCACTGCAGGCGTTGTCCTGGCGATCGCAGTCTGGGGATGGGGCCAGATATGGCTGGAATCCATGGGAATCGGCCGGCCAAGCCGAGGAGTTGCAGGATATTATTCCTCCCGCGCTGTGTTTTTCGATCGCCGTGAAAAACAAAACAAAAAACACAACGGATCGGGAAAAACACTTTTTTTTTAATTTACGTGTCCAAATCTTTTATGGATAAATAATCCGATCTTAAAATAAATTTGAATAGTGTAAATAAGATCAATAGTTAATTCAACTTTGTCCCAAGGCTCTGGTAAAATATTTAGTTCGGATCTGAAAAAAAAATGTAAGATTCGATTTCAATCACGATGTATTTTACATGATTTTTCTTTAAATGGGATGATAAATCATGAATATTGAGGTTGCTTATGTGAATATTTATTAAATTATGTGGAGATCTAATGGGATTTTTGCGATCCTAAAAGATTCATGGGACAAAACTGACCATCCTCAAAATTAGTGGGACTAAAAGTTCAAATACCTAATATTAGTAAAAAATAAAAAATAAAAATAATTCTACAAGCAATTTAAATCCCTAGTTTAAATTTAAAAATTTTCAAAGAATGATGTCAAAAAAAAAAATTATTACTGCATTACTGTCACACTATACCTTAAGGATCAATTTTTTTTTTAATTAGAACTAAGTATCCAGGTCATTCTAAGTTGACTTTAATGGAATAAGACTTGATTATTATTGTTGTTATCGTAGGTTTTCACAGGCCACCAGAATAAATTGATCCGATCCTATAGAAGTTTTCCACTGGCCACCAACAGGCCAGTATCGCCCACTCCTATTTAGAGAAAAATTCTACAAATTCAATGAAATTAAGGATCGAACTATATGTTCTTGAGAGACTATTGGACTTCCTGCTGCTGCATTGTTATCCTAGGAGGTTATATTTATTTTTTATTTTTTTACTAACACCAAGTATCTAAACTTTAGACCCGACTAATCCCGAGGATGATTAACCTTCTCCCATGGAAGTTTTCTATTGGTCATCAGAGTACAATAGAAAGCGCTCACATGGACAATCTCAGTAGCTATAGTGTCCTTGATTTTTCATCTCATTTGGAGGAAGAGTCGAGATAAATATTCTATCATTGCACCGTAGTCTAATATTTTTATTTTTAGTTTAGAATGAAAGTGACATTTGTTTTCAATTAATTTTCTTTTTTTTATTTGTATTAAAAAAATTTATGCATTCTAAAGTATAAAAATTTGTTTTTTTTATTTTTTAAAATATTAATGATGTGAATATGTCATCACTCCCGGAGATTCCGCCCAGGAACAGACAAGTGTAAACTCAAAAAGGAAGGTAGCAAATCGGATGCATCCTCAAACTAACTACTTGGCCACACTCCCTGAGCCTACCATTTAGGCACATCCGTGAACTAGCTATTTAGTTACACTCCTCGAGAATGTCGTTCGGGCGCATCCCCAAACTAGCTACTTGGCCACACTCCCCAAATCAGCTGTTTGGATACATCCCTAAACTGGCTGTTCAGTTACACTCCCAAACCGGTTGCTCGACTATATTTCACCAAGCTCGCCTGTCGGCCATATTCATCCTCTACTGTATGGCAGCTCAGATGGCCAATCATGCTAAGGAGCAACCATTTAACAATATTTTAAGTCACCCACTCGGTGAGTACTTAGAGCCTCCCCCTTTTCTCTTAGTGAAGTGGAGGCTTGACATCTGGAGACTACGGTAGGAATCTTCTCTAACGACCGTTATGCCCTGCTTTTCGACAAATTGCATTCGTTATTATTCCAAGACACATGGCGTACCACATGGAAGTTTCGTGCAGGTTTTATCCCCTAACATATAGGCACAATCCATTATCAGAAGAGCAAGAGGGGAATCATTCTATCATCAAAAGTTTCATCTATATAAAAGGCAAAGGTACAACCTAAAAGAAGATAAGTTCACACTCTCATACGCTCTTTTTCCTTCTCCACTCTCATTCATCTTCTTCATCTCTTCCCCCATTTGACTTAAGCGTCGGAGGGTCGGAGGGTCGTAGTCGAGAACTCTAGCAACGGTTGTTTGACATGTATTAATCTTGATAGAGATTTACTGTTGTGGCTTGGAGAACTCATCCTTCCACTTCCATTGAGTAAGGAGGATCACGCATGAGTTGTATCAGTTGGCGTCGTCTGTGGAAAACTTTCTGAGCAAAATGTCGAAATACAACCACAATAAGCTCCTTCGAGGGCCTCTATGTCGGAGGATGCCCCCATCACTATGACCCATGGTCAGCTAGCCATGCTAGTGGAGAAGGCAGTGCAGAGTGTCCTAGCCAGAGAAGGCAGGAGACCCAGATATCTCTAACCCCATTCAGGTGAACCACAGGCCAAGATCCATCAGGGCAAGAGGGAGCCTCCTACTATCCCCCCTCTCTAGAATGTGCGAGAAGCCTCCCCTGCAGTAGGACCTATGTCGTGGACCGTTAACCCGGCCTACCTCTCACCTCGAGGGGAAGAAGAAGAATAAGAATAAGAGGAGAGTCATTTACGATGCGCTTGACACAGCGCAAACCTTCCCCCTTTACCTCGAAGATATTATTGGAAGAACTCCCTCCTCATTTTTCTCACTCCTCATATAGGGGAGTATAATGGCACGACCGACCCAGAGGAATACATATGCAAGTTTAAAAATATAGCTCTCCTCCATCAATATATCGATGCCATCAATGTCGAGTGTTCGTCACCATCCTTGTTTCCTCGGTTCAGAAACAATTCCAGTTACTACGTCCGGGTTCCATAACTTGCTTTGAGGATCTGGGTGATACCTTTTTATAACACTTTGTTAGCTGTAAGAAATATCAACATACCACTTTTAATCTGTTTAACCTAAAACAGGGATCTGCAGAGCCACTAAAGGAATATATCATGCGGTTCACGAGGGTTGCTTTGGAGGTGTCTGCAACCACTCCTGATATGCTAATGGTCGTCGTGTCCCTAGGTCTGAAGGAGGGAGACTTCTCTCGATCGATGATAAAGAAGTCCCCCACGATCTACGAAGAATTATTGGGGTGGGTGGAGAAATATATTAATGTGAAGGAAGCTCAAAAAGCTCGACAACCCCCTAAAACCTCTCACCCCGTCCCCCCTACGAAAGTCAATGCCCCTCACCGACATGCTTTTTCGAGGCTGGAGCCCTTCAGGTCTTTCCCTGTAGCAACACCCAGAAGCTGGCCCTTGAGGATAATGGCCATTGAGAACCTCCCTCCACCTACAACAGTTTGTGAGAAGGAGATGGAGCTATACGAGAGGCACAAAGTGCTCTTCCGTCCTAATGGTTATGGAAATACTCCCCGGAATCTCCCTTCCCCTTTCTTTTGCGAATATCATCGAGAATATGGGCACGCCATTGACCGTTGCTATGGCCTGAAGATGGAGCTAGACCGAATTCAGCGGGAGCACCCTCACTTGCGCCGAAATGTGAAGCCCCATCCGAGGAGAAGTGGACCTCCTCGAGCTCCCTGCCCTCGGCCCTACCCCCGGGAAGATTTTAGACCCCCCAACCTGGTGGTCTTGCAGCTAAGTGGCAGGAAGGAGCCCCAAAAGAAGTCGGACAGAGCAGCGGGATCCATGCCGCCCCTGAAGACGTTCCCACTCGAGGTGTTATTCACGTCATTGCCATAGGGTCCACAAATGGATATTCTAATCGGGCTCGAAAATCTCACACACACCTAATGGAGAGCTTGGTCATTGGAGAAGCCAAGACAGCGCGTGAATCCCCTCAGATAATCTTCAGGCCTAATGGCGCTGAAGATATCCTTTTCCCCCACAATGATACTTTGGTGATTAAGGCTACTATTGCCAACTACGAAGTGGTCTGAGTCCTTGTGGACTCGGGAAGTTCGGTTAACGTGCTTTTTTAGGAAGCATTCAATCAGATGCATTTGGAGGAGACTCGATTGGAGGAAGTGGCGATGCTCTTGTTCGGGTTCGTAGGACACGTGTTGCATCCTATCATATAGATATTTTTGTCCCTTACTTTGAGGAGGCCACCGAGCCACATGACCGTCATGCCACTGTTCTTGGTGGTAGATGTCCCTTCGACTTACAACGTCATCCTGGACCATC
>JBAMHZ010000009.1:23955-46862 GCA_037177395.1 Alpinia galanga | reverse complement strand
ATTTAAAAAAAATTAATATACCATCGAAATTATAACCATTATTAATTTATTATTTATGATTAGACCAAAAAAAAAAAAATCCCTTGAGACAAGGAAATGCCTCTCGTCAGGTAAAAGAATATTCGCAATCAGATGCTGTCAACTGCCATCTCGAACCCAACAAAATCAAAATTCAATATTATTATACCGGAAATAAATGGGCTGTCTGTGTCTCACACTAAGTTGATTTACCCGAAGATGTGGCTTCTGTTTATTTGGGGACATTGTGGTCCCTCGTCCCTACGCATGAGCTATCTGGTTTTCTTTGGACGTTCTTCGGGAGGCGGTAGGGCCCTGCTAACTTGACCAATTAAAGGCGGGCGTGTTAGCGGGTACGAAGTAAATATCAAGTTCCGTTTCGTACGAAAGCGAAACGGTTACAGCTGGGAAGCATATGGAGATGCCACGTGCTCAGTTTGCAAGTGGCGTTTGCAATGCTGCTTGTAGGAGATCCTTGGGGAGTATAAAGCAGTGAAGACGGCACGGGCACGGCCTTCTCCTTCTTCGCTCTACAGAGAGAGAGAGAGAGAGAGAGAGCGAGGGAGGGAGGAGAGAAGAGATCGGGACCGGCGAAACCAGGAAAATCGCCGGCGAAGAAAAGCGAGCGGAAGATTTATACATTCTGCAAGTACTCAGCAGCAGGTAGCGTTTTCTCGTTCTTCTGAAAGATTTTTTTTGTGTTCTTGGCTGTTTGTTTTCAGTCTTAGTGATCCAGTTCAGTTGTTTTTTTCTCCCTTTTCCGCTCAAATCCAGCTTTTTTTTTTCAGTGGAAATCTCCTTGTAGATCTCCGTAGATTGGAGCTCGAGTGCTATTTTTAATGATCTCTTTTATGATCTTTGTGGTGTTGTTTTTCGCTGAATTCGTTGGTTTCTTTTGTTTGAGTTGATCTGTGTTTAGAGGTCACTAGCGATCTATTTGGTAGTTTTTTTCTCCAGTGTACAAATGTACAATGCTACCTCAGCTATCTTACTTCATTGCTCTTTTTTAGTCTAAGCAATATTACTGACCTGCATGACATCTTGTTGCTCCAAGGGAAGATAATGGGAAGGAGAGAAAGGATAGGTAGGAAGAGAGAGCAAGAGTGAGAGGAGGGGTACCATGGAAGTTGTGTACTTGTTTCTAGGGTCTAGGGTTATGTTCGTGGTCTTTAAAGAAAAATCTACCACTGAAAAAGCTGTGTGATTAATTGTATCAGCATAGATTTTCTCAGATTTGTTTCATCAAAATTTAGGTGGTTTTTGGATGATCAGATTCCAGCATCACTAACATCTGCTAATAATTTTACGTTTGTTAGTGTGGATTGTTATCTTAAATCGCATTGTTGTAGCCCTAAGCGAACACTCCAAGGCTGAAATTCTCGTTTGTATCCATTTTTTTTTCTGTCCCTTCCCTGCTTTTAACTTTCTGGAGTTATGCTAGTTTATACAAGCATTCAATCTCTTATCCAGCATCGATTTTTGTTTGGCATTACACTTCCTTTATATTTTACCTGATCGTGAAACTTGCAGTGCACATTTTTACTATTATTTTATTCTGTTTCCCATTCTGCAGTTCAAAATAAATGTCCCCAAAGCCTACTATTGGCTAGAACCAGAGCAATTCTTCAATTCACGGACAAAAACTAGAATCTTGTAACAGACTATGGACCTGAATAATGTAGAGAACAACAATAGTTCTAATTCAACTTCAAGACAACGCTTACGCTGGACAAATGAGCTTCACCAACGTTTTGTAGATGCGGTAACACAGCTTGGTGGACCAGATAGTAAGTGCTTCTGTTCTGAACTTTCTCGATTTGCCTAGAATACGTATGATAGGTTTTTAAAATATAATGCGTCTTAACTTCAAGTATTCATGTTGGCATTAACTTCCTATGCATTACAGGAGCAACTCCTAAAGGAGTCCTTCGAATCATGGGTGTGCCTGGCCTAACTATTTATCATGTTAAGAGTCACTTACAGGTACTTAGATTCACCTTTTATTTCGAAAACTTCACTTTTTTTTGTTTCATTTATTTAATTCCTCTACATGGTGTAAGCAGAAATATCGGCTTGCAAAGTACGTGCCTGACTTTTCAGCTGATGGCAAGTATCTTCAGAGAAATTTACTAGTGTTTGACAGCGTTATGAGTTTATTTGATTATCTTTTCACATGATCAAGGAACAGAAGTTAGAAAACAATTATTGGCATGGGGATCCAATATAATATTTATTGTTCATGCAGGTACAGTATCTGAAAGAACAGATGTAGGGGATTTGATTTCCGGACTTGAAAGCACTTCGTGAGTTTATGACTAATACTCTTCCTTATTTTTTCACAGAAAACAATAAAGTAGTTTATGCCTTCACCTTTTTTTTCTCTTTTTTACCTTGACTCTTTTTTTGTGAATATTATTGTTGCTGTGTTACTGACATTATTTATTCTGCTACACATCTAACTCTTTTTAACCTATTAGTGGCAATTTGTGCAGAATCTCATTTTATCTGCTGTTTTTTTTTTATTCTTGTGTCAGTGGGATGCAAATTTCTGAAGCACTCAAAATACAGATGGAGGTGCAAAAACGGCTTCAAGAACAATTAGAGGTAAGTTCCATATGCACTATGAAAAGACATGATATTTCTGTTGTTTTTTACTTCTTGTAAATTTTACAGTACATAATATGCAAAAAATTATCTACTAGCACTAAGAGCCGTTGGATGGGTGACAAATGCAGTTTAGGGTACATCTAATGTGAATTGTATAAGATGTGAGAGTATAATACTAGACCAATTGAGTTTAGCGTGTGGTCAAATAAAAGGGAACTCTTGTAACAAGGAACAACTTGACTCTTTTGCAGTTAGGTGACATATGAGAAGGCTCCAACGAAGTCTTGAGACCTATAAAAGTTGGATGTTTCCAACCATTTGTGATATCTTGGAGTATGTGCTAGGCAACCACATTCTTTCCAACTTGGAAACCGTTTGACACCCCATTTCAACTATCTTTGCAACCTTTTCTCCATCACAATCCACCAATCACAAAAACACGCACAGCTCCAAAAACCTATCAACACAACCAAACTCCTAGTTACTCAGGCGAGTTGCATCCCATGTAACCTCATCCTACTTGCCTTGCCAAACTAAATCTGGCTTGAGCAAATCCACCTCAATCTAATTATAACCTAATGGAACTCCTTCCCATCAGGTCTCCTCTAGCCTCATTCCATAATTGAGGTCAGCGATACGTTCTTGAGATTTGTTATAATTTCAGCTTTTCTGACTTATTTTTTTCATTTAGGATGGATTGGTTGGGTGGGCTAGAAATCATATGCTTTGTCCAGATAGCTCAAAACACATCTCCAGATTTTACACTTCTTTAAAGTTGGTCCACACACAACAAAATTCTATCTATTCTAGCAGATTTTTAAAAGATAAAAAAGATAAGTAAAAGAGGCGAGATTGGAATCAGGGATTCAAACCCTACACAGTTATCTGAGTCCCTCTTGTTTGTCGTATAGACATAAACTTCCTCCAACTACAGAAGTGGAGATTGCTAAAATTGTGGCTGCCTAGACACTTTTCTGTCTTCATTTTTTTTTTTGGGATTTATGTCATGTCCTATTTTCCAGGTCCTAATGTGCATTGGAAATTTCCTTGTAAATTGCAACCATTGTTTGTGACAACTATCACACTAAGTTGTCATGGTAAATACATCAATATTATGGAGTTGACTCTGAAAGCAAATAAACTTGATTGATTGCTTCATGTAGATTCAAAGACAGTTACAACAAAGAATTGAAGCCCAAGGTGAGTACCTCAAAAAGATAATTGAAGAGCAGGAGCGCATTAGTAGTGCATTGGTGGAAACATCTGGAGCCAGTAGGGCTGCTCCTATCTCAAATGATCTCTGCCCTGATTCAGATAAGACTGACCCCTCAACCCCAGTGCCAACCTCTGAATCCCTTGAAGAAGACCAATCAGCTAGTTGCAGCCATGAGGCCACCTGCAGGCTATTCCATGGCCTCTCAAATGATTCATTGTCTTCTGCCCGTGAGCCAACAACACCTGATTCAGGTGACCATGCTAATTCTCCTTACAGAGAGACAGGTCGAGCAGCATCGCCATAGCCACAATGGCAGTAGCACCCTTTTAGGATGAGAAATCAGAGTTGCTGTTAGAACATCAGGTATTTGAATCAGCTTCAGATCAAGATATCCAATTGAGTGGCATCAAATTCATTGGATTACTCCGACTTGCAATGATGCCATTAAATTCAAGGTAATCTTATTAATCTTTAGAACTAGGAAAGATAGAACGTGTTGTTGTGCGATAGATACCTTACTCTTGTGTGAACTAGCCATAGTGTGGTGTTAGCGTTGCCTCGCTATAAACCTCTTGGATCAATGGAAACCTTGTACTCTTGTATAGTCTTTTACATCTCATTCCTAAGCATTATCATCATCTATGATAGTCTGTATGACTGAACTACCATTCTTTGAACTCAATTAATGTAGACACAGTCCAGCCAAGTAACACTGATACTGTTGATTCAATGAGTCTTTGTATACTTATCTGTTGTACACAAGGATGATGAAAATTATCAACAGGGCATTTTCATAATCCTTCTATGATCATCATGCTTTTATTTCAAGTTGAATTATGTTACCTGATCATGTCTAATAATTGAGTTACAAGACATGAATGGTTGATGAAGATGGGCAAAAGTTTTAGATGGGGAAGCATCATTAGCTTGTGAGATAAAATAAACCCTTTTAGTAAAGAGAAATAAAAGAGTTGATTCCTTAATCCTCATCCAGTTCTTAAAACATGGCATAAAACTAAACATCTTACCGAATTACTGACGGCTCCATGAATAATTACAACTCAACATTAATTGCAAGGGCACATTAAGGTTAGCTCTGTTGGTGTAGAAGTTTCATGGAAATACAAGAATTATTCATGATGCTCATAATACAGTAACATTCTCCAAGTCATTATATTTTGCTTGTGTGGAGTATGGAGACCTGAATTTTTTTCTCTCTCCTTTTTTTAAAGGTAATGAAAAAAAACCTATGCTGCAAGTGAAATTAACATCACTTTCCTATATGGTTCTTGGTGGCTACTTCCCTGCCTTGCTCATTGCTTCTTGTTCCCCTCCATGGCCATTTAGTACAGGCAAGCAAGGTAAAAAATGAACATGTACACAGAACTAGCAATTTGTCACTCCTTGTGCCAAAGTTGCGAAGAGATTCACTAACATATACACGTGAAACTCTTGCGTCTCCCAGATTGACACTTTTATTGAACATGGATCTCAGTTGTTGATGCTGATGCACTCACATATCGAGTATTAACTCTAGAGTCGCATGAGATTTTGAGAATGTAGATTCCTGTACACAAGCTGCCACAAGAAACAATAAGGCGAAGTGGAAGGGAGGAACTGAGGAGAATTAGAATAAGAATAATTAGAATGTCACGTTAGTTGAAAAAATATGGCGACTCCAGCACATCGTTAAGGTTGAAATCTCCCCGTTCCGGTAGCGGTGGGAAACTTAGCGTTGGGAACGATTGTTGAAAACTTTCGAGCAACTGCAAAGGTACAGCAGATGTGAGAAATAAATGAGTGTTTGCATGACAATGTATAAGAAATTGACAAAACAAAGCCAAGCTAAGATTGAAACTTGGCTATAAAAAGCTTTTTGAAGGAACAAGTATAAAGGTTGCATATTGAAATTTCCTTGCGCATAGACTAAAAGCATCATTAAAGTATTTGAACTCTACTAGGTTGATCGCGTGTTAGGTTGATTACTAATATAGTATTTTAGTTGAATATAGGGGAATGAGATGTTACATTTTCCAGTATAGGTGTCTCGTAGAGTTCCACGAATTTCTCTCGAAGAATCCGGTTCATCTGATCCACATCACATGCATGTGTCCAATACGAATCATGGACGCCTGAAAAAAAGATGTGGATGCATCTGAATAACTAGTGTTAACTGGACCAGCATTGAAAATTAGCTGACCTGCAAAGTTCAACCCAGCTCTTTGGCAGGCAACTGCAGTCATCATCATATGGGAACCGTCGAGGGAGTGAACAAAGTTTGGGGGGAAAGCTGTTCTTTGACGCCGAACCATGACCTGTAAAATTAAACAGATAATAAACTCATACATCCAAAACAATACAACAAAAATAAATGTGTAAGGCTTTAAATTCCCAGATTGGGAGAAGATGGCTGAGATAAGGAGAAGTGACCTTATCAGTTTCCCTACGCAAAGTTAGCACTTGAAGGGAGGTTTTCACCTACAGAGAGATGTAGAAAGTTGAAAAGAGAAATGAAGTAAATATTAAAAATCATTTTTTAAATACATTTGAATTTATTAGAAGTGAATGATGTGAAAAAATATTTATTTATTTTCCCTTTTAAATTTTCAATAACTCTATTTTATTCTCTAAAAACTAGGAACTACAAATAGCAGCTTCTAATTCATAACAAAAAGGAAAAGAAACAGAGGTTTAATAGATTTACCATATGGCTTCCCAACTTCTGATAAGGTTGAACCACTGGGAGACCAAGAGGAGTTGTCCACCTTACTGGATGGTTTTCTGAAGCAATCACCTGTTGCCAATGCTGATGATAAGTTCAAGCATACTATAGAACATCTGTTATGCAACCACTTCTCATAAATAGAACTAATTTAAGTGATATATCAATCTCAGCATCAAATATCTATAAGACTATAAATGAACTCGAAAAAACATTGCCTCTCCATCCACAGTCCATTCACAGATAATAAACATCAGCTTTATCATGGAAGACACAATCTGCCTTGTTTACCAGAAATTTACTCTTGGCACATGACAAACTGAAATTTAGTGTGCATTAATGTGGAGATATTGATCCCTACAAGGTTTGTATGGTTTGTAATAAGTCTTAATTAGGGGAAGAAGAATATTAAATCTGGTAAGTAGCACACCTTAGCACAGTTGCCTAGCCAAGTCATGATATCCCGTGCAGCTTGAAACATCTCCCCCAATGCAGTCAGTGTGGTCTGTTCGAAGGTTTAAAATAGTTCAGTCTTGCAATTATTCAACCATAAATAAATATCAGTGACTTACTTTAGCAGCGTAGCAAGATGCACGGAATAATTCTGTGTCATCAGCCATCACACCCCGCTCCTTCAATCTTCTCTTAATTTGCTCTCGCGCCCCAATATATGTGACACCATAAACTGATGTCATGACAGTCTGCTTCACCAACTTCCGGTCCACCTTTTTGGAAACAGATACCAACAACTTTCAGGAATCATTGTTCAGGCAGTGAAGGGGATCATAGGTTCAACTAATCCACATATGCAAGAACGAAGTAAAATGTTAACCTGATCAATTAATAGTTTAGCATGTAAAGCATTTGGGTTGACAGAAGGGCCTTTCTCTGCATCCCTGCAGATGATATCAAGAACCCTGCATTCACAAGGCACATTGTAGATGTCGATTTAAAGACTGATTGCAAAAGATAAAAGTGACTGGAACTAGATTTAGTGTTTTAGAAATGCTTGTAATATAGAAATGCTTTAGGATGCCTGCAGCTTAATGTTATTCAAAAAGGCCCCCATCCACATAAGTCAACTTTAATAGCTTATGACAAAACAAAAGTACAATGACACTAAGACTTTGAAAGTACATATCTGTCTGATCACCATGCATTAGCACTGATTTCATAATCATAACAATTGATATAAATAACAGCTTACCTAGTAGCTATGCTGGAGTATACATCTGCAGGCTCATCTCCAGCAACAAGGTTCACAGAAATGGCCCCCAACTGATGATGCAACAGTTTAAAACTTTAGCAAGCACAATAATTCAATGTGCAAATAAAACAGGGCTACTTGGAAAACAGATCTATGAAGGTATTATCAGCTTTGTGAAAGGCTATGGTATCATGACCTTGTGAGATTAAAATCTAAAGTCTAACAAAAAAAAACTGAAACATATAGAGATCTCAGAAGTATCTAAAGAATGTTAAATTAATAAATAAGAGTTTTTTTAAACAAAAAACAGTAGATGCTGTACGAGTATCCTAAGAAACCAAAGTAAAGGATCAAAGAAAATGAATGCATAATAAATAAATGTTGAAAGACCACAAATTAAAGCAAGCAAAATACCAACAGCATGAATCATGAATGACTGGAATATTAACAACGTGATATCATGCAAGTTCAACTGGGATATCATCATCATCATCAGAGCATATTCAGAACCTAAAACCTTAATGGGTTATGGCACCGTAAATTTTGTGTCTTGGAAAAGTTTGTGAAGCGAGAATTGATCAAAAGGTTGATTCTATTCAATTTGATGGTCTGTCATAACACCACCATATGGTAAAATCAAACAAACTAATATTGGTTTGATTCCGTTTAGTTTGAGCAAGGACAAGCAAGAATACCACACCCTCCGTTCTTTCTACTATTTCATGCTCCAACAAGTCTTATTCCTCATCTTCAGATGGCTAATTTGGTTTTGTTCATTTGCTACTGAAGGTCATAACATAGAAACATACAGCATTCAGTTTTATACCAACGAAAGAGCCAACATTTCACACGACTGTACAAAACTGAATTTAGTGCACACTCCATACAAATAGATGCAATAAAGTTTAACACAATTATAATTATGTCATGCGATTAAAAATAAATAAATATTTCGTTTTAACACATTCCTAAAAGATCAGAGGTACTTATTGAGAGTCGATGGAACTTCCTGAAGGGACTTAGCCAAAGTACCTTGCTAGAAAATGCTACTTACCATAAATGTAATAGCAGTAGGATTATTAAAAAGAGTTAAGGGACCCACCATGTTTAATCATGAAACTAAGAAAATTAACCTTGATCAAATTAGGGTCCTCTTTTCTATTGAATATTGATTATGATAATAAGCATGACCTAATAATTTGAGCATTCACTGCCACAGTATGACAAGAATTACAAATTAAAACAGTGAAGTGGAACCAAGTGGTAGAAGGAAATAGCACCTTGTCTTTTCCCAGAGCTGCATAGTGTTGTAGACCGTTGCAAGATCCATCCTGCAGGTTAAAAGTGCAATGCTATTCAACTCAAAATAATCAGACTGATTTTTGTAATAGACAACATTGCAGCTGGATTTGACACCGATACCAATTTATTCATTAGATAAGAGATTAATTTCAACCAAATAGAACTATATTATAAATTTCAGTTTCCACTATTTTGATTGTAATTCTTGAAATGGTTTCATACAAAATTAAAGAAATAATCTAACAGTATCATTACCATGGGGTAAACAGATTTTAACTGCAAGATATTATCAAGTATGCTTGCTTCTAAATAATATCTAGTTGTTTGACATATTAGTGTTATGGTTTTGGTGCTGCATATGATATTATACTACTATTAGGTGTTAAATCAAAGTCTCGTAACTATGGATGTAACATTATCGATAATTACTTTACAATGCAAAATTATCCCTCTCAACTTGATGTTGGTCCCTAAATTATTGGAGTTCTTTTAATCCACTTAGGACGACGCTGAGTGTTTCTCGTGATGACATGGCCTCCCCTCCAACACCATTCTATCTTCTCCTCTCAGCTGACAACACCTCTCTCATCTTCTCATTCTCCACATGAGTCCCTAGGGAAAACCCTCTCAGGACACTATCAGTGAGATCACTCAAAGAAAATAAACAAGCACAAAAGAAAGAAAAACAAAAAGTCATGGTTCTTGCCCTACCACGTTCCTCCCAAGTATGGTCTCTTAAACAAGAAAAAACAACTGCCAGGTAGAGGGTGATGAATTCAGTGAGATTCCATAGTTAATGCCCTATAAGTATGTCTAACTGGTCCTCTGTTGGCCGCAGTTTTATTCCATGGAATTTTTGAAGTATCTCACTGATCATAAAATAATCTACTAAGATATGTATGGAATCCATGTTACTGGTGGGAACTACTGAAGCTGTATGCGTTCTCTCCTTTTTGAATTTTTTGTAGCTTTTACATAATTTTTTATACTTGTTTGGCTTTTGACTTCTTTTGAGTCAAGACCTCCTGATATGAATTACATGAGAAAGTGCGATATGCCTTGTACATTTCTACAATACATAATCTCTCTTGCCACGGTGCAAAGAAGAAAAAACATACACTAAATGTAAAAGGATTTTAGAAACATTGACTCTTGGAAAGAAAACACACCTCTTTGTGAACCAAGCAATTGTAGATTTCCTAGGAAATTTTCCAATTCTCCACAAAAACTTTAGAATTCCAAGCATTTTTACAATCCAATAAAATTTGAGCATTTCCATTGACCATTGGTTGTTTTAGGTCGTTTTTCATGCCAAGGTTAAACTTTTGTAAAGCAAGTCTAAAGATGAATTGTTCTCCATCATTAGGGCATAACTCATTATTTTTTATATATATCTTCGAAGTTCTGAAACATTCCATCTATAGTGGGCGATGCAATAATGTTGAAATTTATTCGAAGCATGCAACTGATTGGGCATATAATTCAAATGCAAAAATAGAAGTGATACAGAGTAATTTAAGAGCCTAGACTTGCCTGATGAACCGGAATGTGTGAAATTGTATTTTCTGGTGTTGAACTTCTCAATGCTTCAGCAAGATTGATACAAACTGCTAACAATTGAAATGGATCCTCAGCACCTAACCACCAACGCCTACCTTCAAGCGGTTTATCAGCGGAGTCAAATATATCCTCCAAGTGGTTCTCGGTGAATGCCACTCGAGCATCATGTGATAACTTGTCAAAACCATTAGCATATAAATTTGCCAAATGTATCTTTAACCAGTGTAAACCAGACTTCCCCAGTGGTCGTCCCTCTGCAAACTCCAACACTCCTCGACAAATATCTGAACCAAGATGATTTAGATATGGATGCATGGGATATGCTCGGCCCCTGAAGTCCAGGTTGTGTGGATAATAAAATCCCTCCTCTTCTTTCATTTTTCTAGCAACCTGCTCTCAGTTGATAACCAGAAGGTTTTACAAAAAGAATAAAAAATCTAATAGCACTAGTTAAAGTATGAAACGATCACATGTTAATGAAAATCCTTACAGCAAGTTTAAGTTCCATATCGCACCGCTGAGAATGTCTTTCACCATTTTCCTTCTTCACAGATTTCAATTTCCACTTCCATTTCCTTAGTTCAATTTCATCTTCTGTATCAGGCTTCTCAGGTAGAGGAACCTATAATGCAAATATAAAAGGAAGAAAAAAAGAAAAGTGAATTATTATGAAGGAAAAGGTTGAAGTAAACTGATGCATATTTTAAAAGGAGCGATTTCATAACCTAGTAAGTTAAAAACTTTAAGAAATAGTACAATTTTTTCAACTCACATCCTCCCGATCAACCAAACCACCAAGACGTCCTCCACTCGACCAAATTGTGTTGATGATATTTAACACCTTTTTGTTAACCCTCCATCTGGTATTGCCTAGTGTATCCAGTGCCTGAATAGCATAATAGTATGTTGATGATATGATCTAATCAAGATAATAAGAAAAATCAACATGAACCATTTAAAAATGGCGCAATGAAGACATCACAATACACCTGAAGTTATAATGACAATATTAGCTTGATAGATAAATAAATATTTCTTTGAACTGTCTTTGGGATTTGGTGTTCTGGTAAGAAAAAATAGAAATAGCAAACCTCAAAAATAGTCTGCATCTGCTCCCTTGGTGCCCTCTTAACAGCCTCACGTTGTTTTCTTGATCCATGTGTTCGCATAATGTAAGATGGAAGAAATAAATGCGCTCCTCTGTCATATCTGGCAGGCATACAGCAAGAACACTAAAAAATATGAACTATTAATGCAAAAGTAATCTGAACGTTGAGCAATCAATGACAAACAGAAGGATCACAGTAACCAATCTGTATAATCGCTGAAAATGTTGATGACAATGTTAATAAAGAAGTGTTATGTATTAGAGTCTAATGAAGAGCTCATAACCATCTGGCTCCATAGAATTAACCCTCTTTGGTAGCAAGAATCTAAGTGAGAGAATTGACCCATTATCTTGCTAGGAACAACCACTGATACAAAAATCCAAAATGGTTAAGCTTAGTTGATAATAATTCACTCATATAAGACATATGCTCTCTCCTTACCGCATAGCTTCTCATGTGGGACTAAATTGAGCTGTCACATTCTCCTCTATTTAATATTCTCATGACAAATTCCTCATAAATGAGATGATGCCTGACCAATGATGACCCCACTGTCATTAGATAAGCATTTCCAATAGGAACACCTCATTAAACTAGCCCTGCTTTAATACCAAATATAATAATCTTTGCAAATGAAAGAAATGGCTCATGAACTTGGTAGGCACAATTACTATTCAAAATACTTAAGCCAATTTAACAGTAGTTCCCTCATCTAAGCCTCATCAACCTCCCTCATTAATCAACAATTTCCCATATAGGACTAAATTGGAGTAACACACCAACTTTTATACAAAACAAGTTAATCAGAAGTTGTAGTTTAACCCACAGGAGAATATAATTGTATTGTTGGATTAATTCACCCAATGGAGCAAAATCTATTAAGGTAAAAATGACTTAGAGATAAAATGTACATATTGAAAGGCAATAAACAATATCTGACACTATAAACAAGTAGTTTGACACTTTACTAATTCAAATGGATTAATATAATGCCTGAAAAAAGTAACAATAGAAAACATTTGGAGAATCCTTTGCATACTTTCATAATGGAATACTTTAAAGGTAATAGCCCAGAAAGTATGAAACAAAGTGCATTGACGCATGAACAACAGATCTGCCCTGCAATGCTACTACAAGATACCACAACTCAGCAAAAGTATTTACAAAATCAGGTCTACATACCCAGTCCATTTTACTGGGGGCACCAACATTGGCATGTAAGGAATAATCATGTGGCTTGCCTATCAAAAAGCAACATGTCCAGAGATTATTTGAAGCGTACAGTATAAAAGATACAAGAAAGAAACATAAGTAATGACAACATGAACATTAAAACTCACAGTTCTATCTAAACCGCGATAAATTAATGGATCACATTCAATGACTCCAAAACGCCTGCTAAAGTTTCTGCTATGCAATAACATTTAATCAGCATACAAACAAAATGGAAACAGCTTTTAAACATGGTCAATAAACAAGTCTCACTTCTCTTCTTTTGTTATAGTTTTGACATAGTGTCTGAATGCTGGACGTAAATCAGGAGAATCGGCAGCAGATTGACTAACAGGAGATTGTAAATATGCGGTCTCTATTAAAAGTTCGATCAAGCGGCTTCCAACCTTTAACAAAGAATCTTTCTGAATGTCAATAAAGGCAGATAATAATTGTCATGATAATCTGTAAAAATAAACACAAACCTTGGCCTGAGCATCTTTCCCCCATGGTCTGGAATCATCTTGTCCCTTAATCATCTTTCTTACTATGTGATGTTTTTGTCTTTTCATCAAATTTGTAACCTTTTTCCTAATTAACTCTTGCTCTTTATTTACAGGAACACCTGTTTCATCACTTTTCTTAACTTTGATACTCTTTTTCTTAGTTTTTTCAAGAAACCTCTGAATCCACCCCTGGTTCAATTCATATTGTAGTTACCAACATGATATAAATTTCTGAAGATGAAAACAGGATAGAAAAAGTTCAGTGGAGATTGGATATCATGACCTAGGTAACATCCTATTGATGCAATACAATCACAGGCATGAATAGCTCCTTAAAACGTAGGTGGAAATCCTAAATGGAACTATTGTCCGGTTGAATGGACTCATTAGAAGTCATGTTTACGCCATCCGGACTTAACCTTAATACTCTTTTTCTTTTTCCACTGGTCCCACTGATCTGTCCCTAATTCAATCCATTACTACAGGTAGCAAGATATTTAGAAACTAATTTCTCTGCGTGAACACTAACTAGAAAATTTTCAGAAGATGCTGGCTATTGCAATATAAGTATTATCATCATATGGCAACTGATTTGACATCATACAATCAAAGTCTAAAACACTTCAGGTGGGAATCCTAGATAGCATTATCATTGAGTTAAATATACTCATGACATCAAATAGAGTTGACAAATTTCAAAATCAAAAATACAATTTTGTACAACAAACATATGACTTTTTCATAGTCTCATAGAAGGAGATGAAACCAAATACACTTACTATCAAGGACAAATGACTTACAGGAAATAATAAATAAATTTTATAATTAATAGTTATACGGAGAAAACAATTATAAAAATTAAACAAGAAAAATCACAATGAAAATCCACTAGACTTATCTCAAGACTGTGCATTTGAAAATATCAAACACTAGAAAACTCATACAGAACTACAATGGGAAAGGAGAAATACATGTTACAGGAATCATTTGAAGTGGTTCAAGGAAAAGTTCCCCTCTGTTGCTTAAGCTCTTTATTAAAAATTTACATATAACATGTGTGCATATATAATTATAATTAAATGATCCTCCTAGTACACACCTTTTATTTTCCATAGCTCTTCCTAAACCATACGCTAATGCATAAAATTAATCAGCTAGCCCTCAATTCCACCATGCATAGCCTTCGACTTACAAACTTGTGGGATGATAATAAAATTGCGCTTACTATAATCTGGGGTTAATTAAATAGAGTAGTAAATTCAGCTATTTGTGGGATGATAGTAAGATTGTGATTCATCCTTGAAAACATTCTCCATCACCACCAATAATCAAGGTAGCAGTAATTCACCTGCTCATTGCACTGATCATCAAAATAAAAAAAGCATATAAAAATTTGTGAATTTTTGTTTGATATCCAAGTATGTAAATTCTCACATGATTGACATATAGGTTATTTTTACAATTAGATCGATGTTAATTCTCCATCTAATAATAATTCTTTATTGACTTGTTCATTGTTATAATTGACCATGATCAGTGACTCAAAAGTCACCATATTCCCACTCTAAATAATTTAAACAACATATGGTTCTATCATAAAATCAACTTAAACTAGAGTCACCAATTCTTTAGAATGCTATGGAAGTGTATTTTTATGAACATTAATATGTTTATCTAGCAGTGAAACAAATTCTGATTTTTCAGCTCAAGTGATGTAATCATGATGAGGCCCATCGTGGCAAAATGTGAAATAGAATTTAGGTATATTCCTTCGGTTCCATAGCATTTTCTTTCTTCTCATTGACAAATTATATTTAACTTGTTATAGTCCCACTGATCCAATCATCATAAATGAGAATAATCCATATCTACAAGAAACATTATCATCCCCATACAACAAACAAGAAAAATTATTGGTTGTGACTTGGGAAGATAATCCAAGAGAATGTTAATCGCAAATGTGCTTTGGTTATAGAAGAGTAAAGTGAGGGCAGCCTTCTGTTAATCATTTAATTACTCCAATTATAAAAAGATAATTATATTGTATAAGGGAAGTTATAGGATTGTAGAGGTTCGCAGATTTATCTAAAAACCAGAAAGGACAAATAGTACAACAATAAAGCAACACTCTTACTTCATACTCGATGGCATCACCAATTTTGCATGCAGCCTGAACCACTCGAACACATCTGTTTTCACTGCTTGACATTAGAAGACTAGTCATCTTGTGCATAGTGATTACAGCCATTACATCTGCAGGAAGCTGGTCGAAGTAAGGAGCGTGGGATCCTCTATTCTTTTTTTCCCTGCATTGCTCCTGCTCTCTGGCAATGCGATCTCTCAGTGGCTCAAACCAACCTAATAACAAGGACTTCATAAACGGCAGATTTGGAGCCAACTTCCGGTCACACATTTCCGTTAGCATTTCCTTGTATTCCTTCGTAGCCTGCTCCCAAGCTTCAGTTTCTATCTGAATTTGTCTACGTCGAAGCTTACAGTAGTTACTTTCACTCATTCCACCTACCAACTTGGAATAGTGCTGAAACAGTCTCGCTGACCTAAACCGACTAAAACTCTTATCTTCCTCACACTCCAAGGTCACCTCAACTTTGCCAATCCTGTCCAAAATACTGCGAAAATTTAGTAACGAGGATGTTTCCTCATCTGCATCAGTAAAAGCAGCCATCTCAGCTACGCTAGCATGAGTCTTCGAATCAGCCGCATTCGACGGCCAGGCACACCCTGCTAGTGGCACAGATTCACCATTTTGGAAAAAACCTACCACCAAAAGCCTGCTTTCGAGCGGCCCCTCTAGGCCCAAAACCCGGTTTTTCTCACTGAAAGACGAGTTTTGGTGGAAACCATGATGGAAGCCGGAAATTGAGATGATGGACAGTGGTCTGCCGCCGTAGAACCTCAAGCCCCATGAGGATGTGCATACCGACTTTCTCGCGAAGCTTCTCCAAGTATCTCGGCAACTAGCAGACGGATTGAAGTGGGGAACGAGGGGACTGTTCGGAGAGGCGAAAAGAGGGGTTTGGAGGACGGAGGAGGCGTTGCTGCACATCAGAGAGAAGGGGCTATTATGAAGAGAAGAGTATTTCGCGCGATTGAAAGGACACGATGATGGCTGCCGGAGAGAGATTGCCGGCGACCGCCGCCTCGGTCAAGGATCTCCTTCCTCTTATACCCCTGTCGAGGTTTTACCAATTTATCATCTTTAGGGAAATTTCCACTCCCCACCTCCCAAATTTACCTAATTCTTTCAAAATGACTCCCAACGATTTGGAATCCTCAAAAACACCCTCTAAACAATTCATCAGCTCCCAAATTTTATTTTTACTATTTTTATTTGATTTTTCTTCGATTTAATAAATTTATCCGTATAGTTTAATTTAATTGGATGAATTAATTAATTCTATTTCTTTTAGAATAATTAACCTAAAATGACTAAATTTTCAAAAAATAAAATTTATGAATTTTAATCCAAGAAAAAAAATTAAAATTTTGGTTTATTAACACTAGAATGGAAAACAATATGATAATACAATATAAAGTCATATAACATTTAATATATATTAAATAGACTATTTAAGTTTTTAAGAATAATCTTTTATTTGACGATGATAAAAATATCTATTATATGAAATTTTAATCTGCTTTGAACAATAATTACTTAATATAGTCTTCTTCGTGGTGTCTCTCCTTAGTAAAATTTTCTATCCTCGAGCATTCTGAATTCCTTTCTCGTGTTCTGTATGCTTCTAGTGATAAAAGTTGATAAACAACCTGCTGATCGAGCTCTCTGATTTGCCTCGCCTTTGTCAATCACTTATAGTTTCTCTTAGTAATGCTCTTGTAGACGCGAGTAACACTTGTGAGATTGGTGAAGAACTTTT
Source organism: Alpinia galanga (assembly GCA_037177395.1). Lineage (NCBI taxonomy): Eukaryota > Viridiplantae > Streptophyta > Magnoliopsida > Zingiberales > Zingiberaceae > Alpinia > Alpinia galanga. The sequence goes on along the minus strand of JBAMHZ010000009.1, from coordinate 29,504 downwards.
TGTCTGTTTCTCGCTTGAATCCAATCAAAATCAATTCATTTTTTTGTTGTTGTCAAAGATCCTTCTTTCATAGTTTTACACGTTCCTAAATGTTCTGTTTTGTAAAGAAAGAAGAATTTATTCAAGAAGGAAGAATTTTACACGTTCCTAAATGTTCGTTTTGCGAGGCCAGAAACGATCGATATTTTCCACGGTAAAAACACAGGAAAAAGTTGCGATTTTTAGAAACTAAGAAAGAGAAGAAAAACGTAGCTAGAAATACAAAAATTTGAGGCGGGCCAGATGTTGGCGGAAGCGGAGGATAATCAAGACGTGCACGGAAGCAATTCGTGGGCTAACCACTTGTCTATCCTTTTCAGTTCGAAGATGCATGAAGGACGATCAAATGACAGTGATAACAACTTTGAGAAAGAGAAGAAGAAAATCGTTGAATCATCGACCGCTTCCTTCGTCTTCTCCTTCCAGGCGCTACCGCCGAACCAGTGTGAGTCGAGCTCCCTCGCTTCTGCTCTCTCCGTCTCATCCTTACTTACGGCTCTTGTTCTTAGTTCCTATATTTGTCAGGGTCAAAGATCCCTCCTTTTTTTTCTTCAGAGTTGGCTTTTTCTTGACTCTATGTAGTCGCTACTTTGTCGGGTCATTGACTATTAACTATTTAGGTTGGTTCTTATCGACTCAAGTTAAGCATTTATGCTGCAAGGGTTTTTTTTTTAAAGGTTTCTTTCTCATTGCTTTACACACTGTCACAGTTTTATGTGCAGGAATCAGGGTGTCATCGACACCGTTTGAAGTGCTAGAGAACCAAAAGAGAGGGACTTTTGGTGGGGATTTTGTTGAGTTGTTGATGAAACAGTGCGCTTTGTTTCTGATAAAAAAAAAGATTGGATTTTGATTACGCCCCGCCTGGTACAGGAATATGGTTTTTTTTTTTTTCATTGGTTATCCTCTTCTCCTAATAGCGAAATTATATGCTTTGCTAGTTCGTTTGCAGTGGAACTGTGTTTTTCTAATTTTGTCAAAGTTTAAGTATTATTGTTTGTTTTGATGCAAGTATAGAGCCTTTGGGGTGATCGACAATGAATCTTCTGGCTTTCAGTAGCTGCTATCACCAATGCTTGTTGCCTCTAGATAAAAGGCAAGCTATAGAAAATCTCACTTTGTGCAAGAGGAACTCCAAATCCAAGTTTTTAACGTTTGGTATGGTCATCAATGGCACAAGGGGGCTCCCTCAGATCTTTGCAAAGGCAGCTCAGACAGAGTCTCATAAGTATGCCACCAATGGAAGCACTATAAAAATGGTTCCGACGAAGGATTTGGTGAAGAGAAAGGATCTTTCCCAAAAAAAGCCTCTACAAGTAAATGGAGAAGTAGTTTTCAACAGTCCAATCACATTTAAGAGGGATAGCACATCAGACATAGTTAAAACTAAGAAGAAAGCACCCAGAGAGATCCCTTTCACTGATGAGGAAAACGTGTTGCCTTTGGATGAAGGTTTCAGCTGGGCCAATGATAGCTATAACTACTTGCAAAGGACTGTAGATATTTGGAATTTCGTCCTTTCTTTACAATTTCGGGCTGTCTTCATCAATGCAAAATGGTCATATATTGATGGATTCACAGAGGAGAAGCAGGTGAGAGTATTAGAAGTAGTAAGCAGGTATATGTATGCACCTGCTGCATCTGTATGTGTATGCCTATTTGAACATTCTCTGCAATGTTTTCTATGAATTAAACTGAAGTGTCATTCAGTGAATTCTATAATAATCTTCCAAATATTTGATTGTTGGTCTCTCAAGTTCTGTTTTTGAAATTTGCATTCACAATTAATTAGGATACCCATTTTCAGAAAATCAGAAGAAAGAAAACTGCTTCATGGTTGAGAGAACAAACACTGCAACTTGGTCCGACCTTTATCAAACTAGGCCAGCAATTCTCTACTAGATCTGATTTTCTACCTCGGGAGTTTGTTGATGAACTTGCCAAGCTTCAGGTAAACAGGATACAGGCAATCTTCAGGAGCCTCTTATTTATGCCCATATGAACGAAGCTTTTCTGAATTTCTTAATCTGTTTTCCTTTCAAGTAATTAATATAGTCTTGTATAGAGTACAATGGAGGAATAAGTGTATGTTGTTGATCCAAAATAGTTGAGACTAACAGGGCTTGATGATGTGAACACTTGATATACAAGTAAATAAACCATGATTTCTCTATTTGTTTATACAGGATAGAGTTCCAGCATTTTCACCGGAAAAAGCAAAAACTTTCATAAAACACGAGTTGGGTTCCCCAGTTGAAGTATTATTCAAGAAATTTCAAGAACAGCCAATAGCTGCTGCTAGTCTCGGTCAGGTAGGTGTTTACTATTATTCTTATTTTTACTGACATGGAATCACATGAAAAGGCAGACCAAACCATACATAAGAACTTGATATTACTTATCCTTTTCCATTTTTCTCACATATGCATAAATTTCAATTATCATTATGCTCTTGATATGATTGTTGAGAATCATATATCTTGTCGAACTTGAATATGTATCTTTTAGGTTCATCGAGCTATCCTTCATAGCGGTGAGCAAGTTGTTATCAAAATTCAAAGGCCAGGGCTAAAGAAGCTATTTGACATTGATTTTAGTAAGTAACCTTTGTAGATACCATAGAATAATTACTGCTAATAGATTGAATAATCTGACACAATTTTTGTTCTGATTAACAATCCGTACCTATATTTCTTGCGATAATTACTGCCATTTTTGTTCTGACATGATTTTTGTAGATACCTGTGTTTATATGTATCTGCCTCAAATAATTTCTCAAAAAACTCTCATACTCATCCTCTCGAGTCCTTTAAAATTGCAAGAAAACTTGTTCTAATATTTAAGCTATTGACTTACCTCTTAATTTGAACATTAGTCCAATTTTTAGTATTGGATTCTTATTGGCCTTTCTAAGGGAAATTTAAACTTTCCTCCTAGTTCATTGAGGTCACACATCTAGAATGTTGGTTCTTGCACTTCCATCCATGACATAAATCAATCCTCATATCAAGCGTATTATGAATGCAGACAATGTTAGCTCCTCATGGCAGCACCCATAGATGCCTAGTTTGTTGGATAGTTCATTTGGAAGGGGCTATCGAGCATTTATGCTACTTGACATCTTGTCTCCGAGTTTCTCAAAGAAATGGGGCAGCATCTGACTGACCTACTTATGGAGATGTCCCCACTGTGTACCAATGTGAGAAACTATAGATCTTGATCTCCCCACCCAATGGAGTCAAGCTCTTACTGGTGGGAAAGAATGATGTAGATTACGTCGTTGTTTGATCGTTTGATTCGTTTGTCTCTACGAAATCGTTAGTGCGCAGCGGAATAATGATAATAAATGCAATAACGAAAAACAAACATGCTAACACAAAGATGGGAGCCCTAGCTCCTACTCCACGACGATTCTTAAGATGAATCACTCCACACACTAAAGCTTCACTAGCTTTGCCTCCTTTTGGCTCAAACCAAGGTGGAGCAACCTTTTATAATGATTTACAAGCTACAATAAATAAATACAATAAGTATTACAAGCAAATAGAAATACAAGTAAATAACATTTTACAAAATCGAATGTTTGGGCGCTTGTAGCTTACGGTAGTTTGGATGGCTTTGAAGGTCTGGATTGCAGCAGCAAATCTCCTCTAAGTTCACCAAGAACCAACAACTTCAACCCTCCATCGAGCTCTCCTTAAATAGAGTCTTCAAGGCTGAAATCTCTGCCACCAGTCGATTGACCTTACCCACTAGTCCATTAGGCTCGTATCTGTTGAGAGACAATGGCTCTCCTACGGCTCTATCCACATAGGATAAGTGATGTCATTCAACTGGTATCCATCACTAACCGACTGGTAGCCTTCTAGTTGACTGACTAGTTGACTAAGTGAGCTTCTGGGCTTGGACCATAATTGGCTAGTTGACTGGTGTCCAATACTAGTGCCAAACACCAGTCGACTGCCCTAAAGGCCCAGTCAACTGACCAAGATTAAAAAGCTCAAGTCGACTCAGTCTGACTTCCTAAGTGTCAAACACTCGAGACCAATCAATTGGTGTCCTTCATCAGTCGACTGAAAAACCTCAAATCTGAGGTTTACACTCCAAGTGTGATACCTACACACTTTTGACATCCCTAAGGCTATACCTCAGTCTTTTAGCCACTTCCATTAACCTCATGCCTCAACGATGCACCGAGCTCATGCTCATCATCCTTTGTGCTAGCCTTCTAGTACTTCCATCAACCTAGTCATGCTATCAGGTATCCACCACCAAGACTACATACTTGGACTTATGTGGCCAAGACTTCCCCTTGGTCTTTTTCCTTTGCCAACATCATGTTGGACTTTCCATCCCAGTCACAACTCGGACTTTCCTTTGCCAACCCATGTTGGACTATACCAATTGAAAAGTCACAACTTGGACTTTCCTTTGCCAAGTAACCATACTTGGACATCTCCGATTACCAAGTCAACATACTTGGACTTTCTACCATGACACATATGGTCAAACCATATTGTCAACACAAGATGTCAAACATCAAAAGCCAACTCGAGCTCAACTCGAGTATAGTCAATCGTGACCTAGGCCGATTGCACCAACAATCTCTCCCTTTTTTATATTTAATAACACCATTAAGTTTAGGCTAACCATAAGCCAAACTTAATCTCATCAATTCTCCCCCTTTGGCATACATCAAAAAGGTCTCCAAAACCTTTATGCCAAAGTGTTCTCCCCTTTTGCAACAAAGGGATCCACCATACCAAGATGGATAAACTCCCTCTAAAAGCTATCTCCCCCTGACCATTGCACCAACAATGTCATTGGGAATCCCCTAAACCTATAGGTGAGTAACAACTCCAAATAAAAAAGATAAGTTCAACATTGAACTTTCACATCCCTTAAGATTGAGTTTCAACTCTAATTTAACTCTCCTATCCATTTCATCATAAAATTATACCCTTCCCATACTCTCCAAAGTATATCATAGGGATAGGAGTAGTTAACCCACTTAGAGTTGATGAAAATGGCTTAAAATTTCCATTTTAGTCATTTTCAGACTTTCCAGTCGATTGGTGACAGTAACCAGTTAACTAGCACACCTTAGTCGACTGCCCAATCGACTATGGACCATTCTGTGCACAAGCACAGTAACCTTAGTCGATTGATCATCCAAACCAATCGATTGACCTTAGTCCAGTTAACTGGTATCACAACCAGTCGACTAGTTCCTGATAACTCAAAAATCAGCAATGCAAAAATGGATTTTAATAATTCATAAGTAATTATGTAATTTTTAAAAAATCCTGAAATTTTATACACATAATACTTATGTCAATCATTGTTTAGGAAAAATATATTTTTTATGAAAATACCTTTTATTTCCCAAGTTTGATACAAAGTTCAAAGACATTCAAAATGACAATGTTTTTAGCCTTCTTTGTATCAACTTTCTCAATGGTGATTGCTATCAAAAGATAGACTTCACCAAGGGTTTTCAAAATGATTTT
>JBAMHZ010000009.1:7456-19696 GCA_037177395.1 Alpinia galanga | reverse complement strand
GTATTTGATGCCGCTTAGACTTTTTCTCAAGGATGACCTAGAGGATGGGTTCTTTTCCAAGCAACAGTAGTGATGGTCTTGGTCTTCTTTTTCCTGTCAAAGTAGCACAATATTAGAACAACCACCGGGGGTTTTCGGTTTTACGGCCCTTCCTCAGTAAGAGCCGATAGGTTTTTTTCCAGAAGAAGAAGATGATTAGTTTTCTTGGAGAAGAAGACCAATAATTGAGTAGTGATTTTGCTTACCCCTCTCCTTTACTTATAACGGCCTTTTTATATGAGTGATGAGCATCCTCTCTGTGGCCTCCAATGGGGAATAGCCCTGTGACAGAGAAGGAGGTCTATTGTCAAACCGTTAGAGCCATTACCGTAAAAGGGGCGAATCTTTTGCCTTTAGCTATCCGAGGTATCCGCGTATGAGGGCTCCGCCAAAGGTGTCTGTGTTCACCTTGAATGGAACAGATCTTTTGGGTGGTCTCCTCTTACGGAGTGATGAAGAAGTTGGCACTCTTGCCGAGCTGTTTCGGCCTTCTTTCTTGGCCGAAACACTTTATTGTCCCTCAGCCACATTACTCGTGTGCTAGCCCTTTGCTCACCCTCTTTACCTAGCCGAGCTACTTGTCTCCTTGGCCGAGCCGTGGTCTTTTGTTAGACCTTCCTACCTAACCGAGCTGCTCGCCTTTCTTTACTCACCCTCCTGGCCGAGCCATCAGTCATCTACTCGGCCTCCTTACCTGGCCGAGCTACTTGCATTCCAGCCGAGCCGTTAGTCTTTTGCTCGGCCTCCTTATCTAACCGAGCTACTTATCTCCTTGAGTTGCATACCTGGGGATCAGAGCTCCTATCTTTTCTAATTTATTTTCTTAATCTCGTTTTGAGTCCCGACTCTTGTTAATCAATTGGGGCATAAGATCTAATTACAGTAGTATCAGTATTAAAGTTTGAAAGGGTAAGAGATCGATTTCTAAAGTTCACCATCAAACTACCGATGATTCTGTATTTCTGCGCTGTTTGTCTGACATTTTGATTTATTCTCTTTCACACGTAGGGAATGGTCCCGACTGCTAATGTGGCGATTATATATTTTTTAATTACTTATATATTTTTTTATTGGCTAAAGTTTTTCGTTTACCATTAAAATAAAATCAAAAGTATTTATAATTGGCGGTCCAATAGTAAACTATTTTATATTTTTATTTTTCATTAAATATCCTATAATATTTTATAGTTAAGAATCGAATAATATATTTAAGAGATTGAGAGTTTATTTTGTCACCACACCGTAAAAATTAAATTATTTGTCGCTTACCCTAAGTTCACCCGCCAATCGGTTCATAATTATCATAAAATAAATAAATCACAGGGACTGTCTAATCAAATGCTAATATGGTGGGAGGGTAAGTGTCTTAAAAGACTTTGTAACTCAAGATTTGACCTTCCTTTGGGAGATAAATTACTTGACTTTTTTTTTTTTTTTTACTAATATTAGATATTCAAGTCTTCGGTCCGATTAATTTAGGGATGATTTTGTCATGTCTCATGGATTTTTAATAGGATACTAAATAATTCTTAAATGAGATATACTCCATCAACCACAAAGAATAAATCAGAAAGTATTTACGTAGTAGCCTTAGCAGCTACAACGTCTTTAGTGTATCACTCCATTTAAAGAAAAATCCTATAAATATACTGTAATTGAGAATCAAACCATGGATATCTAGGAGCCGAGTTGAATGTCTTACCGTTACACCATAATCCCTGGGCAATTACTTGACATTCTTGGACAGGACTAAGGACTAAGTGGTGATCAACGATTATTAGTGTCAAAATTGTCATTAAGAAAATAATTAGAACTACCTCACCTTCTGTTCCTTTCCCTCGAAGTAAACACAACCTAACGGAGTCGGCCTGGTTCCGTTGCCGATTTGACGGCGGCAGACAGCTCCCATAGATTTCGTCTTCGACCTATATAAGCAGCTCCTCTTCCCCACCCCCTTCCGTTCCGTGCTTACCAGACGCCACCTCCTCCTTCTCCGCTCTATCTCTCTCCTCGAAGTGTTGATGTCGGTAAGTGGCAATGCCTTCCCTCGTTTCCCTCGCTTTTATTCGCCGGGTTTAATAGCTGTAGTGTGGTTTGTTTGAGAAATCTCTGATTCGGTTTGGTTGATGTTGAGGGGGGCATTGATCTTGTTAGAGATGGTTGTGGTTTATGTTTGAGAATCAGCAAGTTGAGCAGATGCATTTCGTTGTGCTTTACCTCCTTTCTTGCCTGCTGCTTTTATGGTGATCTAGGGCTTCATAAATTCTAGCTTTTGCACGATTGCTTCATTGAATTCTTGCGTTTTGAGAATGGGCTAGTGTACTGGAGCCTGGAGCTAATATGCATGCTTAGATGATACAAAATGCGGTTGCTTTTTTTTTCTTTCCGGAAACATTAGTGTCCATTTTGCTGGCCAATCGAACGTAAATTTGCAAAGGTGATTTTTTTAGCTCTTCTTTTGAGCTCTCTAGTATTCGTTGTATAACCCTGAGTTTTTCATGTTTCCCAAATGTTAATTCATCAAGTAAAGCATCTCTTTGATAACTCTCATCTCATTCTAGTAGGCCTCTCTATGGTTCCTATCCATATTTTGGCTTTAATACGTTGCACAATTTTCCTTATCTGCTTGCTATTTGGTGATTGACATTTCTGATTTCGTTAGTGTTCCTCAAGGTTATTCTTATTTGTTAACTTGCCTGTATTATTGGCTTAGTAAATGTTTGCCATAGGTGGTGTTCATTGATCCCTATGACCAAATACAGTACAAGTCTATGGCCATATTATCTATTTGAATGCTCAAGCCATTTGTAATTGCATGCAGAGTTTGGCTTCCCATTTTGTTTTACTTCTAGAATTCAAATTCCTGTGAAAAAATTATTCCTGTTAATCAACATGCTATACTTATACTATACTGCTGATGTCTGATTAACCATTTTGTTTATCCAAACTATACTGCCAGTATTCAACTATCCATTTTATGTTCTGTTTATTTTGATCACACTCAAAAAGTATATGAAAATTTCCCTTTGAAATGACATTAATCTGCTGCAATTTCACAGTAAACACTGGTTAAGATATTGGGGTTTTGCAATTAAACTGTAAACTTCTATGTGGAATCGAATGTGACTATTGTAGAAGAACATGGTTCAAGTAGGGTGGTTGTTTATTGCTTCTTATTCTTCCAAAATCTTTTTCTAATGGCATGATGGTTTGTCACGCTGATATCACTTGGGCATGCATTAAATATTCCCATTGTCATTGTAAATCCTAGCTTCCCAGGTTGTCATGGTACACTTTGAGATCCTTGTGGTGGTGTTTAAGACATTTGAGCAGTATGGAAATCCTTTCCTGTTGTTATATCCAACTAATTCAAGTGAAGAATTAAGTTAACTAATACTTTAGTTTTTTTATGAAGCAAAAATATTTGTCTATATTTCTGGTCAGCATTCATAATAGAATTGGAAGATGAAGTATCAAAGAAACTGGTGTCAAATTGTAGTTTTAGGTGCTGATTGACGTCAGTTGGCATAGTTAAAATGCATTCTTTTCATCAATGACTCGTATTGATACTATGCTGTCATGATTGAAAAGTATCTTTGGTCGTCGACCAATGTTAACACAAGTTCACTGGTATTGATGGAGGCACAAGACCTATGCCTTAACTTGTTTTGTATGGAACACCAAGACAAGGAACTCTCTTCCCATGACTCACCCTTCAATTCTAATCATAGTAAAGAGATGAAATACTATAAATATGATGGGAGGTGAGTCGAAGAAACAGATATGTATATGTACTTGTGCGTGTTTTACTTCTAGGTGTCAACTATGTTCGATACCATATTCATGTGTGACAGCCTTAGAGTTAGAGATGCCTAAAAGGTTCTCGGCAAGACCTTTGGTTTAACTGAGGGTGCTTGTTTTTGCCTTGCTGATATCAAGCACACTGGGGGTATTTTCGAAGCCTGGTACAATGATTTGTTGACAGTCTCCAATTATGAGAATAGGAGCATTTGTAAGGAGTTATTCCTTTGCACAATTCTAGCAATGTGCTGTGTATTGATTACCACGGTCGGGATCCACTTATAGCAAGGTGCAAGGTTGAGGATCGACCTGGTAGTGCTCTATAGCCTCTGGGTGTTGGAGAGAGTCAGGATTGCATTTGATAATGCACAGCTGAGGATGACAATGGGTTCACCAAGATGCTCGTCATCCTAATGGTGGCCTTCTTCCTCAACTGTGATGGGAGGCAACCATTGCTTTGGGAAGCTTCACAGAATGATTGTGTTAGTGGTGGGGCCAGGGATTGGGTTGACAACAATTGATCGGCACAGCAAGAAGCAATATTTCTCATGGGTGGTGGGGATCACTTCCACCCTTGCTTGTATGGCCTTTTTCTTCATTGGCGTAGGGGACCATTATGTTTGTAACTTGGAGATCTTCCATTAGTGATTGTGGGTGCTATGGGTAAGCATCAGTGTGGCAATGAATTAGTTCACTTATAGTGTTATCACGACAATCTTCACCTCACTCTACAAGGCGATCTCAATATGGGCAGCTTGTTGTACGACAGAAGTGCGGTGTTGGTGTGGGTATTCTTCACATTCTTACCAGGGACAAAGGGAGGATGGTAGAGAACATGGAGAAGCTCTTTGTGAAGGAGATGGTGGAGAGTGGGAGGAGGGAAGTACATGAGTTGAATTAAATGATAATTTTTGATGATTTGGCAAGTGATATATTCCATTAAAATTAACAGATGCAAATTCACTTTGAAATTTGAATACTACGATAGATTCACTAGCTATAAATTATTATATGTTAGATTCCTAATAAACTTGCATTGAATTGTAGGAGGTAAAAGGCCAGCCCCTGCCAAAGTTTGTTGAGTGGGATGTCAATGATCCTGCTTCCGCAGACAGTTTCACTGTGATCTTCAACAAAGCCCGCGATGAGAAGAAAACGGGTGGCAACATACGCCAAACCGACTCTCCGGGAAAGGAGGAAGAAGCTCTTAAACCAGGAACGTCTGCCTCCAAACCTCCTGTAAGTATTCTATGCGCATCCACACAGTTTGCTTCTGTTAAGGGAACTTGAATCCTTTAGATTAATACTTTTCCTTCCCCCTTTGTGATCACAGAAGAAATGGTTTTGCTGCGTGCATACATCAGCCAAATAGTAGAGATGTGCGATGAAGATGTCAAAATTTACGAATTGAATTTGTCAGGTTTGTGGCATTTCGAATAACAGGAAGAGTTCGACATCACACTCAAGTAGGCACGAATGGAGGAAAAGTAGGGGCGAACCGCGGTATTATGGTTACTTTTTGACGTGTAGGAACATTTGCTAGATCATATTAGCAGAATCTTGTGTCTATTTGCTCACCATCATTTCTTTATTTCAGTTGCAACTTCCATCTGTCAAAATTTTCTTTTTCTTTCTGCCGTTTCAGTATAAGACTACATGTCTCATGTGTGATGTTTTGTTTCAATTGATTTATGGCCATGTCTTCATTATATTGGATTTCTATGTTAATATTATGTGAACTACATCAAATGAGCCAAACTATTGTAGCACTGTGAAGTTTCTTTGAATGTTAATATCGAGTAAATCAGACATTTTTTTTGTCTTATTAATTTGGCCTTTGCTCTTGCCTGATCTTTTCAACGTAGATATAATTTTTTTTACCTAATAGTAAATAGCAGGAATATCTGCAGTTAGCTACTAAGCGATTGCAATAGATAGAAGAACTTATGAACAAACAAGAGGAATGCATCAAGGAAATAAGCCATGATTCTCAAGGGAAAAATAGCTTCATTTGATCATTCTAAACCAAAGGGTACATTTCAATACCACATTATACTTAAATTTGAAACAAATAGTAGCAATGCAAAGAGAATACTGAGATTCTACAAGGCCATTTGAATTGCATTAGAATACATCAAACTCCAGGTACTTATCAGATGCAGAAATGCCCTTTTGGCTTGCTGACGATACAGAATCTAGGAGAGTCTGACCAATCTCAAAGGTTTTTGGTATCTCCGGCGGACTTGCACACCTTATCAAGGCCCAGTTTACGCCGTCGAAGAATGGATGCTGCTTTATTTCTGTAGCCCCGCGCTTGTAAGCAAGACGGTGCTGTGGCTCCTTGACGAGCAATCCCCTGATGAGGTCTCTTGCAGCAAAGCTAACAACTGGGTACTCGGGGAATCGCAGTGGCTGCCCAACCACGTTAAACAGCGTAGCTCGGTTGCCTGACCCCTTGAAGGGCGTCCTGCCAAACAAGAGTTCGTAGAGGAATATGCCTAATGTCCACCAATCTACAGCACTGCCATGGCCTTCCCCCTTAATGATCTCGGGAGCCAAGTACTCATGGGTGCCGACGAATGACATGGACTTTGCGTCCGTAGGCTCTGCAAGGAGCTCAGGGAGTGTATTCGCTTGGTTTCCAGCCTCGAGTTTCTGCTTCTGTGCCTTCTTGGACCTCAATGAAAATAATCGAGGGGAGAAAGCAACGCAGGAAGGCTGGACACAGGTTGGTTCAATACAGGCAGGTTGAGCACAGTAGACAGGGTTGTTACGCCTGGAGGAATCAGAGATCTGGTTGGTCGACTTGACGAGTGTGGGGCTAACAGCACAACGAAGAGAAAGGTCGAAGTCGGAGAGCATGATGTGCCCATCTTCGCGTACCAGAACATTCTCTGGCTTCAGATCACGGTAGATAATACCCAACATATGCATGTACTCTAGAGCCAGAAGGACCTCAGATACATAAAATCTGTGTTTGTAGCAACACAGAAGAATCATAAGCAACATGCTTAGGTTAAAGATGAACATAGCACATTGTACTTGAGAAATCTAATATATCAGATTAGATATGCATGAATGGAGTTGAAAAATGAGGATCTAGACAAGCCAATCAAGAAGCAAAAAGTGTGGAAGATTTTGAAACTAAAGTTGTTAATGATAGGATCACCAGCTGCCTCAAAATTTTCCCTCTCATCAAGAAAAACTTAAAAGTCACTTAGCAAAAACATATGGATTGATATGTTGCAGAGTATCTGATTAGTCATGAGTTAATACGAGAAAAGTAGAAATTTAATTGAAAAATGAATAACCCATGCAAAGATACTGAAGAAGTATGAATAACTCGAGAATAGGGACTAGGTACCTACTTGGCTGCTTCCTCCGAAAAATACTTTCCAGGTTGCTTCTGTCTAAGAGTGTGCAGATCCCCTCCGGGACAAAACTCCATTACCAAACAGGAGAACTTGTCTGTCTCGAAATGAGTATACAATGTCGGGAGGAAGGGGTGATCCAGGCATTGCAATATCTCCCTTTCAGTCTGGGCTCTGAGCAACTTCTTCCGACTTGCCAAAGATACTTTATCCATTACCTTCATTGCAAAATAACACTTGGTTCCACTCAACTTCGACAAATATACGCTACCGATGTCTCCACAACCCAACTTTTTCAGTAGCCTGAAATGGTTCAAACCAACAATCCCATCTTTAGCCCTAATAGATTGAATTGCTTCCCATCTCAAATCATTTGCTTTGTGAGGCTTGCTAATACTCCTGCTTATGCTGTTACAAGTGCTATCATCACTAACTTCGCTGCTTGTACTAGCTCTGCACAGACTGCTTTTGCCGCTATCAGTTTGGTCACTTATTTTTGCACTGCCACTGGTCTTTGCTAGACCACCTGTGCCATCACTAACTTTACAAGATAGACAATCTTTCTCACGATCATGCTCTAAGTTCTTTTCATCACACTCCTTGGACTCTAAATTCACTGTCCCATTTGACTGAAGCAGCTCATCGGTATCACCTAGCTGGCTTGAAAGGTTAGCAGGCACCTTCTCTTGTTGATTCAAAAAATCTTCAGTAATTTCCTCGGGTTTATGCTCCAGTGTGTTCTGTGACACAGATAATTGTGACAGTCTTGATGTATCAGACACAAATCTGCTTGGTAACTGTAGAGTTGTAGGGCGCAAGGAAGCTTTTTCAAGAACTTGGACACCAGGTTGATTGTGTTGCTGTTGAAAGGGCTTGGACACTGATTTTGAATCCATCAATCCAAGCACTAAGTTTTTTATGTAGTAAAATTTTAAGCCTTATCTGCTTCATATATGGAATCAATCGCTTCAACTTCACCCATTAATGGATAACCTATAGGAAACTCTGCCAGATAATAATAAAAACTTCAATGAAAGTGGTGTCAAAGAAAGTTGCATCAATATGAGACACAAGATAAACCAAATAACCAGTCATAAATTGTGTTCAGTATAAGTAAATTAATATGAACAAGTTAAAGATGGCCAAGTGTAGATGCGTTTGACCAACTCCCAAAGCCTAGATTTCTTTAGGCATCATCAGGCTTCTGCGTCACCAGTCAGAGCTTGGTTTCTTGGAATTTGGCGTGCACCCTGACACTTATGGTTGGACAGCACTCTCAGATTGAAGGAATACAACTGGGCCCTTACTTACCAAATGGTGGTGGAATTTCTTGTCAGGCATACAATCGCCTTGGAGGAACATTGTATGGCAGCGTATTTTTTTCCACCCAGGGGTGGGAGTTGGAATTCCCAGGCAACTCCTGGTCTGTCATACGGAAAGGCATTTGGCAAGTGAAAGATTTTTGTTGCAATGGTTTTATGGTGGTGGCAAACAGTGGGGATGATGTCTACATTTGGCATTGTAGATGGATTGAAGGTAGAGTCCTCAAATGGATCTTCCCATCTCGTTTTTTACCATCTGCATTTCACAAGGAGAAAAACTAAGCCAATTGAACCTCTTCGCTGGCTTTGGGGCTGTGTTTTCAAAAGCAGTTTGCACAACAGAGCTGCTGGATTTGATAAAGATGATCAGAGGAATATTTGAGGAATCAGAGGAGCTGCGAGTATCCTGGAGATGGAACAGCTCAGCAATTTTTTGGTCAAGTCAACATATGAGATGTTAATATTTGAAGGTATACACCATGGGCCAACTTAATCTGGCACTCTCACTCTCTGATCAAAGTGAAAGTTCTCAACTTGGCTGATTAGTAGGGATAAAATCAATACTAGGGAGATTGAAAAAAGGAAAAAAGAGTGCAGCTAGCATCTTTCAATTGTGTTCTGTTTAGAGATGGATTGGTAGAGGACCTTGAACACCTCTTTTTTAACTGCTTGGCTATGGTTACTGGCTGGAAGATTGTATATTCTGTTTTCTTTGCCATTTGGATGGCTCATCATCCTTGCATGATTGGATAAATCGTGCCACTGCAATCACTGGCCGGCGGAGAAGCATTGGTGCAACTCTCTTGGTTCTATACAATCGAGACAACCCCGGAACTGCTGCACACTCGGAGGAAATATTTGATACTCTGGAGAGTCTGAATTCCTATGCAGGTGAAGGGAAGCTACTGTGTGTTCCTAGGGAAGGCAGACATCTTCATCTCAATGAGGATTTTTTTTTCTGAATCCATTCGAAATCTTTTTCCAAAAAAAAAAAAAAATCCAAAGCCAAAACAGATTACTATGGCAACAGATTTAAGGACACTTCAAATGACCAGGAAGCAATTGAAAGTAAACATTCAGGAATAAGAATTCCGTAGTGTATGTTTTCCTTCCCACCGTTATTTGAATCTCAATCCATGTTGAGGAAGAAGTTTTAAATCATAGCAAAATTGCATTCAATGGAAATAGAAATCCTAAGAGCAGAAAGGATCCATCAAAGTAGTCAACACTTGGAGCCTTATCCCTTCATACAAAAACTAAGGGGGAAAAGTCCAATCAACGTTCAGAATTAGATAGCATCTTCATACACGATACATAAAACGCCTACAGCAGCAAAACAAAACCTTTCCGTAAAGAAAATATACTGGAAAGGAACTAACTAAGCATACAATTCATCAAAAATCGCAAAGACAAGGAGAGTAATCCGCAAGGCAACACTTAGAAAACTCAAAAAAGAAGAACAATATATCACGATCTAAGTCCGGGAAGCAATCAATCCACCCAAAACCCCCTTCTTTTTTTTTTCAGAAGAGACGACAGTAAAATCCATAGTGCAATCGAAGGAGGGGTGCGCCGGGCCAGATCGAAACTAATTCCCGAAAATCCCCCACCCCTCGCCCTAGCGCAGATCCAATCGCCCGACCCACGAGCAACAACAAGGAGACGAAGCTGGCAAAGACTACCTGGCATCCAAAGATCGCCGCTTTAGGGCACCTTCCGATGGACTAAGACGCTGCTCGCTTACACCGCGACGCCGTCGTCCCCGGATCTTCTCTCGCTGCCTTCCCACTCATCAGCAATCATTCAGCAGCGCAGCGCAGCCCAGCCCAGCGCGGAGGAGAAGAGAGAGACGCGGTTAGATTTGGAAAGAAGGCTGTCATGTTTCCCGAAATAACGGAGAGCTTTTTCCTCCCATTTTTCCATCCTAACTGGAAATGCACGCCGTGAATTTAATCGCCATTATTTATTTATTTATATTATCTATATTATTAAAAATGTACAAAATTAACATTTTTTAAATACTAATTTATAAATATAAATAATTAAATTTAGGGATTATATATATAAATAAAGGGCATTGTATAATCAATATAAACTTAAATGAGTCATAATAGCTTTGAAAATCGAGACGTATTGTGGACCCCCATTTTATTTTTATTTTTTATTTTTTATTTTTTATTTATTTTTTGTTAGGTTTTATATGTCTCTCTTTTAAGCCGGGCCATTAAAATCGAATCGAGTCCATTAATTCGATTAATAAATTTAGAGATGTCAATAAGTGGTTGAGTTGGTACGTCGGGTCGAGAATTTAATAACGATCATTAAATATTTTAAGAACCGTTTTTTTTTTGTTTTTTGGGAATTAAAAAATTTGTTTTAAGAAATTAAATTTGACTTATGCTCTGTTTATTACGATGGTGGATTAAAGAAGGGAAAGGAATCCAATCCCTCAAAGTAAACAGGACATTGAGATCGCGATGGAGTAGAGGAGTAGTTAAGAAAAAATGGGCCAAAAATGGAGGGGTCAGATTGAAGAGCACTATTATGGTGTTTTCGGCAATAGTGAATCTTGTCCCTTGGTCTCTAGGCTTTAGGACTGGCTTCTTTCATTCCTAAACAACTTACAAAAGTATTGAATGAGATGGGCCCTTTCCACCTCTCAAACATTCTCTTATTTTCGATGGTATTTGAACCTTATTAATCGTTAAAGATGATCAATCTCACAGTTCTACGGGGTCACCTCTTCAACAATTGAGTCGGTCCTGTCCAGACTCTACAATCGTGTTATTCCTGAAAGACTATTCAATACTAAAGTCTCACTCTATCACCTGGTAAACTTCTGCATAGAAGGTTGTCCTTATGATTTTTTTAAAACAATTTATTACCAAAGTATGTTTTAACAGATAATTGAACTGTGTTCTCCTATAATATATTCTCGATCCTTTTATAACTAATGAGTCGTAATCTAATCCCATGTAACTGGATAACTAATCTCATATAACTCGAGCTGATTTATTCGCGTAGAGTCTAGCAAGCCTAGCACGGTTCTAATGAGAGTTGAAAGGTTTTTTATAAAAAGATAGAGGAATAGAATAATTAAAATAGAGAAAAACGTTAAATATTCTTTATGATTTGTAAGATTTTTTTAAAGTTTAAAAACAATCAATAAAAAAATATTTAAAAAATGAAATTGTACTTATGATAAGTATGCACGGTAATAAAGAAAAAAAATGATAAGATAAGATAAAATAAAATCTATTAAATTATAAAGCAACTCTATATATAGGTTAATATTATGTCACTTCCATCGTGTAAACCTAATTTTAAGTACTATTCCATTCGATGTTCAAATAAAAAAAGATAGAAAAGAAAATTAGGGAGAAAATTTTAATGATTATTTGATTCCTACATCCTTCCTTTGCACAAGGGAAGGATGTGTCTTGAAAAAACATGTAAATGCTTGATGCGAAGGTATGGCTTTACTATGTTATAAATAGAGTTGTTAAGTGGGTCAACTCGTGGCGGAGTGAGCTAATCTATCGTAAATTTAATATTTAGTGGGTAGAAATAAGTTGGCCCACCATTTCGGTGGATTGAAAAATTCTCAACCCAACCCAACCTAAGGCCGGCTGCGAGTTAGGTGGGCTGACTCGCGGGCCATAATTTTACTATATATCAAATTTTTTTATTCTCATCAAATTTGATTT
>JBAMHZ010000008.1:6474422-6499986 GCA_037177395.1 Alpinia galanga | reverse complement strand
GATCTTAAAAAAATAAATAAAACTTCTCAAATTCAAGTGTAGAATCCTCTTTACATCGTTGGTTATGTTCTCGCAGTTTTTTTTTTTTTTGAAGAGCCGATGGGAACTATTGTACTACAAGTTGGGAGTTTGTATTCTCGCAGCTTCCAATTGAACCATAAAATGGAAGAGGAAGCCCATAATTCAATCCTCTGTTGATGTGTAATTTGACGATAAATTTATGAAAAAATCTGTGAAAATAACCCTCTGGATAGGAGTTTACCTGGTAAATAGAGTACGACTTCGACATTGAATAGCCTTTCAAGGATGACACAACTATAGAATCTAGATTGACCCGTTAAAAAAGCTACGAGCACTTTCTTAATTTACCTAGGTGATTAATGGAGATTCATTGAAGCTCCGACCTCTTCCAACTCAACTGTTAAAGGGGCGGCCCCGAAGGACCATGGGCAGAGCTGACCACCCCCAAAAATTAATCGTACCGAAGGTTCGGACACATAGTGCTAACAAAAATAAAATAAAATGGAAGAGGAAAAACAATGCAAAAATTTATGTTAATACATTAATCCAATCCAATAACCCATCAACAATCATTCAAAACTATATTTCTAAGAATGTTTATTCAATCACTTATGTGATTCGATTTAAAGAGAAAATAGAGAACCAAAAAAGGGAAAACCGAAATAGTTCATTGAACCACAAAAAACATATGCTTTTCCTGCATAATATTGTCATCGAGAGCGACATAATTAGGGTTAAATCCTATATCTTCACACTCGAGAATTTGGAAGATTAAACACAACACTTCAGAACTTACTAGTGAATGGAATTATGTTTCATAAACAAGTTGAATCTTAAAAAAGATCAAAAAAGTAGTCTAAACCTTGCCCGATTTCCCAAATCGAAATACCAGCTCCCCAAGTGCGAGCTTCTTCGAGGCGTGTTGATAGAGACATCAACGAGGGATAAAACACCGCGTGCCTTTGATTGTTGTGAGGATAGACGAAAAAATGTTCAGCGCTTATGTTGTCCCAACGAAACACTGGCTTGTGTTTCTCCAGCAATGAGATGTAGTCTCTTCCAGTTATAGCTCCACCACCACCTGAAGTGAACCAACAAGTCATAAAGAACAAAATTGGTGCAATTTGATCTTATATAGAGTAGAATCGAATGATGTTTATATGGGTAGAGCTTTTGAAGAGAATGAAATGAAATCCTTGTTGATGAACTGTACAGCACAGGACTAGCAATGTATTTAACAAGAAATTATTGACAGGATTCCACTAGATCATTTCAGGAATTGCTGTTAGAACAAGTTTCTATAAACTGAGAAATCTCTTCTTACACAACAGTAAAAAAGGAACTTAAAAGAGTCTTGTGACAACTTGTTCAGCTTCGTATAAAATCATAGATTAGTGGAGGATTTCTCAGTGTACCTGTATACCATACATTGGATCTATCATGCAATATGATCTAAAGACTAATACCATAATTTACTTTCACAAGCATAACTCATACAACGATGTGAGTATATAATAGTATCGATACAAATCCCATCTTGAATCCCATCTTCAGATGTCAACACTTAACTTTCATGATAATGCATACCTTCTGGAATGAGGAAATCATTCCCATAGAAGTTCAGACCGAGGAGAATCTTATGTGCGTGATTCTGGGCATCACTATCACCCACAAGCATGCTCAAAGAAGTGTGCACCCAATTCAAGGGAGCATTTGGACCAGGACTTTGAGGCCCTGAAAAATCATAGGTCATAAGAGAAAAACCATCTACAGCATCGCAAAGTTGTTGCAGATCTCGTGGTCCAAAATCATATTCAACAAGGTTTGGTGAGCGTGGGGCAGGAATCACATAGATCAGCTCCAATTTGTGATCATCATTTCTCCTTGTTAAATCGACTGAATGCAATGCCTTACCAAGCTGTTTAATGAAATCCAATGCCTGCACATCAAAGGATGATAGCCAAATGAGGAATGTTTCTTTCACATGACAAAGAAAAGGCAATGCTTTAGTAAACTACGGATAATATGGGAGTTCATGAAATTTCTCAAAGATATGAAGAATATGCAGTTACAACTTTAAAAATGACTGAAAAAAATAAGCTGCAGAAAGAATATCTGTAGATATTAACAGATTATTATCGTGCTACTTGCCACCTGGTGTAGCATAGCTTCTGTAATAAGACCAATATATTGAAAAGCAATTATACTCAATAAATTTGTGGATTATCGACTTACATTAAATGCATATGGAAAGACGAAATTCATTTGCAAAAAAAGTTACCATATTGCGCAAGTCTGGATCATGCAAGATACCATAAGCTGCCCATCTTGACCAGGACTCAAGCACAATGCCATCATATCCCATATCCCTATACACTGACAAGTAAGATGTCAAACTGAAAAGAATATTTTTACATAGAGATTCAAATTTTTTGATTACAAAAGTTTAGTTTTAATCATACAAAAAAAAACACTTACTTGCATTCTTTTATTATAATATCAATTGCTTTATTCCACTGCTTCTTCTTTAGTAGTAGATCTGTGGGAGATGCTTCTAATACAACTCTTGGTAAGACCTACAATATTTGAAAGATCTAGTCACCAACTCATCAATATATTACCACTTGAACTGGTCGCTCTGAGAATTGGGTACCAGGATTCAATAAAAAAAAATGGAAAAGGCTTGAACCAGTTACAAAATATAAAACTAAAACATAATAGTGCCAGGCATGATCTTATATGTGTCATTATCAACCTTACATGTGTCTTTCCCGGAGTAACATTAAAGAAAACTTATCACAAACTTCTCTTAAGTTATAAAACTTTTGACCTGAATAACCAATTATGCACCACATGAACATTATGCAGTACAGCAGTAAAGACATGAACACTAGTTTTATTGTTAATGCACAACAAATTTCTCCAAGAAACCATTGTTCTTCCAAAAGCTTGGTAGCTCTAGAATTTTAGCCTGTCTTGTCATGTGGTGCACAACGATAACTAGCCAGATGTTAGTACAAGTACTCAACTAAAATAGTACAATCCAAGCGCACAAGGTTCCCATCATTGCCAGCATAGGGCTGGGGAAGGTCAGTGTATTTGGTTTAAAATTCTGCTCATGACTGAACCATGGTCTCTAGACTGTAAATGGGCAAATTTATCAATGTGCTAAGACACACCCGCGAAAGCATCATGTTTCAAGGTGCCCAACCTCCAACTAGGAAATTTTCACATTTGATTGGGAAAACAAATATCAAGAGCATATTCAACATCACTGTCAACAGAATCAATGCTACAATCAGAGATGCATTGGCCTTTCATGATCTTTGAATTTATTTAGGTCAAAGCATTGTGGAATTAGCCAACAGAAAGTTTAGCAAGTTAATTGAGTCTGTAATATAAATCACAATTTGTGAAAAGAAAGCCAGTTAAGTTGAACCAAGCAAAAGCTTGGGTTTTGGACCAATTAGGGACTCAGACTGACCAATTACCAGTGGATGTCCATTATTCCAAAGCTCTGAAATCCATTCCTTGTCAATATTATGACGCCCTTCCAAAACTAGCTTCTTCCCTTCACTGAAAGAAACTCACAAGATCACAATGGAGAAGATTTGAATTTCCAAAGAAGTAAAATGGACCAATCATTCAATTCACATATATACGTACCTCTTCAACTCATACCATACAGGAGATAGATGGGTTAACTTTGAACCAAAAAGCTTAGCCATTTCATAGCCTCTTGAATTCCTGCAATACATTTGGGTCATACAAACTAGACTAAGTTTTGGATGGAATAACAAAATTTATAACCAAAAGTAATTTGACTATCACTACTCCAAGTTACTGATGATTGAACAATCAGTTATGTAAATCTTTAATGCAAGTGGAATTTGAATCTAGAGTTTCAAAGCTACTAGCAAACTCATCCAACACTAAATCACTCGAACTACCTAATAAAACACAAGTCAAGAAGCAAAATTAGCTGCTAAAAATAATCTGTGTGTTTAGACTCAGATTTATGCTTGCTCAACAAGAGGAACCTTAGGGCAATGGACCAACTCTATTCGTTTGTGACCTTGAGCAGCAGCAACATGTTTAGCAAGGCTTGCTTAAGGACCAATAATGGCTTCAATGGTTTATGGATTTTTATGTTGGAAATAAAACTCTATAATTTGAATGTATGTATGTATGTATTCACTCTTGTATTGTGACTTTGGCAAAAATAATATGTTTTCCATTTACTGCCACACAAAGTGAATGACCAGATTTTTAACCAACATGTAATAGGCAGTTCAGTTGCAGATCCAAAGGCATTGCTGAACTGGATTGTTTAAAATATGATCAATTTTATTTCCGAACTAAATCAAGCCAAAGAAGGTCGTTCAAAAATAGAGTTTGGGAGACTAAATTTATTTGGCTGAATGTGAAAATAAAATCGACAACCTATCAAACTACGTTCAGAGCTCAAATAAGAGCCCTAGTGATGTAACTTACTTTTCCTATAAAGCACCTACTGTAACTTGCAAGGTCACAGTTTCAGTAATGTGGTGATAACATGTACTACGTGGCAAATAAGAGTTTCTCACCTTTGCATTCTAAGCTATTATTGATTGATATCTTCATTACACAAGAGACAGCACTTTATTCGACGGTACGAAGTTAAATTTTTACAAGATCCAAGTAGTGGACCTGATATAGTTTAGACAAACGTGGATTAACAAAATTTACTTTTGGTTTAAAATTCATCTAAGGTATGTTATCGCATTGACATGATATTGGTGGAGAAAGGAGACAATTATCCCAAGGAAACGTAAGCCTCAGGAGCCCCAGTCATAGTTTCTTTGATGAACTTTCATAATTAATTTACTTCTGAAAGTAAATAGGGAGGAATCGCTGGGTTTCAATTCAGAAAGCAAAAAAATATGTGAAATAACAGAGTGCCTAAACGGAATACCAAGAGAATTCAACTTAAAGGAAGACATAATCTTAATTCATGTAAGACTCACTGAGAAGCAGATAAACAGAAACGCGGGTGGGCCGGCGGGGTATAACAATTCGAAGATAAAGTGGAGAGGATAAAAGAAAGAAGATACCAGTTTACCAACAAAAATTCATTGAATTACCGAGTTCTAAATGATGGAAGAGCAGGGATCGTACCAAGGAGTTACATACGCTAGCACTGGATTTGGAAAGTGGCGCCTCGATGTATTCTGAGAAAACCGTGAGTTTTCCTGAAACAAAACAGAAACAACAACAAGAGTAAGCAAAACAATAGAAAGCGTTGAGGGACTAACAAGGACAAAGAGAAAGATGTCAATTTCGAAAATAGAAAACAACACACGGCGAGGATTTCGTGGTAGTCCACATTGGGCTTCACGAGTCCTCTCTCGTAGACAGAGAGGGACGTCGGCGCGGTTCCCTCGATGCTACTTTCGTCGCCTCGGAAAACGATGTAGAGCGCCGGGATCGCGACCACGGCGAGGAGTATCAGGAGAAGTGAGGTGGATGGGAGAGGGATGGAGAGATTTCTGGATCCGAACGTGGATCGACCTCCCCGAGGCTGAGTGGGCTGATCCCGGCCACCGGCGCCGCGCCGGTCGCGCCTCCTAGCCGCCGGCATCTTGAATCAGAAGAGAGAGATTATGCTCCCGTTGGACTCGAAGCGTAGTGGAATGAAAGAAAACCAGGAAGGCTGTAGATGGGCCCCAAGAAAATCTTAAATGGGCCAACAGACTTGGCCCAATAATAATAAAAGATACTTATGAGGGCCCCATCACGAGGCACATCTCAGCCATAGAGATTGAGGTCTAAACTACTTCGCCTTGAATTTTGAAGAATGAGGTGTTTTAGAGCGCGAATAATTAATTCTACAGGTTGATAATCCATAATCGTAGCTCATCAGCTCAATATTTCCACTAAGCAGTATACATCGAGTCGTACAATAAACAGATGTTACAATTATTTGCAATAACTACACGTTGTCGGCCGAACACCACGAGAGGCAAAGAAGCCTAAGCAAGTGGGAGAAGAATCACAGGATTTACAGCAGCAGCAGCAGCAGATCTAAATTTCGGCACGCTGAGGTTTCTGAGTCGAGTCAAAACCCAGTGGCAGCCACCTCGTTGGGCACCAACTGCGCAGGCTTCTGCAAGATTGAATTTTGGTGGCTCGCGCAGGAGGCTGCAGTGTCAGACGAGGTGAGGAGCGGCCACCACTGTTCAAGCTGTTGCTTCCTCGATTGCTGGCGAAGGTTCTCCTTGTGCTGCCGGACCAGGACGCCGATGGCCTTGGCGTAGTTGCTCGAGTCGTGGTCGCGGAGGATGGTGCCCTCGGAGCCGTAGGCCCGGGGGTCGCTCAGCGTCTCCAGTGGATGGGGAGAGTTGATGAAGGTCCGTAGTGCACTTGCCGATGAGCCTCCTTCGCGGATGTTATTCCCGTCGAACACGTAGAGGGCGGATTCTTGCGGCAGGAGAGGGTGGAAGGGAGACGACTGGCCGTCGGGCTGGAGGATGTACGTCCGGCCGAGTGGAGAATACAAAACCTTCTGCTACACCAAATACCGAGTTAACAGCAATACAGAACCAAAAAGGGTAAGCAAGAAATCCCACTGCTTCAACCAAAGCACTGCCCGGTTTCAGAAACAGGTCATCTCAAGAATTCCAAAAATAACATGATTTTGGCGTTCAAATGAGAGCATTTACACTTCACCAACAAAGATTTTTGCCCTCCTTATGTTAAGTTACTTTGATTTTACAGTAAATATAGTCTTCCGAAAAGAGCATGAAAATCTTCCACAATGAGCAAGTCAAATAGAAAGAGTACCTGATTGTTAAGGCAAGGATGGGATCGAAAGACGCCGTTAAGCCGCTTGAGGAGTAGGGCGACCTGGTCAGGATAGTCGCAAGAGAAGGCCCTGGGGACGATGTCGCGGTGCATCATGACGGAAAGGACGAAGCCGTCGTCCAAGCCCAGTGCCTGCAGGACCCTCTCGCCGCCGCAGAAAACGGACGGCGTGCCGAAGGTGACGACCGCGTGAAGGTGGTGGCGCTCCACGTTGCCTCGAGCCAGCAACATGAAGGCGACAAGGATGCAAAGGCTGCCGCCCAAGGAGTGGCCAGTGAAACGAAACTTGGCGCCGTCTCCGTATCGATGGAGGTGTTCTGCGATCTCCGGAAGGAATTGCTCGTGTATGCCCTTGGCGGCTTCGTAGATCCCACGGTGAACTAGAACATCCATCCCCTGTTGGCGAAAACGTCAAACACGATCAGAGCGCAAAGCTTACTACGGAGTCCGTGAACTCTACCTCGAATTTGGTGGGCTCGAAGAATAGATTTGCTTGCCAAGAAGCCAGCGAATCGGACCCCTGCAGGACATAGCCAATGCGTCGTAGAAGAAGAAAGGGGAAAAGTTCACTTTGAGTAGACTGTTCAGTTTCAACTCACCTGAATCACAAAGCAGCGGGTGCGCGTGCCAACTTCGTCGCACATGAACCACTCGCACGGGGAGGAATGGAGAGAACGGAGATCCTTA
This sequence comes from Alpinia galanga, assembly GCA_037177395.1. Lineage (NCBI taxonomy): Eukaryota > Viridiplantae > Streptophyta > Magnoliopsida > Zingiberales > Zingiberaceae > Alpinia > Alpinia galanga. The sequence goes on along the minus strand of JBAMHZ010000008.1, from coordinate 6,492,435 downwards.
GCGGCCTCCTGCCTCGCCGCCTCCTCCGCCGCCACCACAGCAGTCATCGTGGAGGCCGCCACGTACGCGGCCACCTCGGGGATCTTGCATCTATGGCCGTTGGTAGGCGCCGTATCGCCACACATATGCGGTGGGTGGCAGTGCTCGGCCACGTTAACGCCGGCGAAGGAAACGTTGACCCGGGCGCCAGAGTGTACGTAGGAGGCGGCAGAGGCCGCGACCTCGTAAGCAAGGGACGAGGCGGCGGCGGCGGATGAATTGGACGGGACCACGGAGGGAGATTGTGCAGGTTTCAGAGACCCTCGCAGTGGCCGCGTGGAGTCGACCTCGAGCTTGGCTCTGACGGCGGCTGCGGACTTCTTCTCCAAGGACGAGGTCACGAACTCGAGGCGGTACCGAGCGCGCAGCTCCTCCACCTGCCATGTTCGGCCCAATACGGACCGGACCATTAATGTTTCAGTTGGGCTTCTATGTATACGACAAACCAACATAAAGAATGAGTACGTGGCCACATGCATACAAATTAATAAATAATCAATTGGCCAAATAATTATTTGCGATTTAAAAAATTGAAATTTGAAAAATAAAATAAATAGGCAGTTGTATATTAGCTGTGTGAAACGAGAGCCGTTGGAATTGAAATGAAGGGTGTAGATTGAAAGGGGAACTCCACCTTGATTTCTGTGATCTTGTAGGCCTTGTTGCAGAGGAATGCAAGTTGCGAGAAGAGCTTCGTTTCCGACCATTTCACCGGCAGTAGCAACCGCGTGAACGATTCCCGATCCCAATAACCCCGAGTCCCACTCGCCGCCGATGATTCATCGTCGTCGTAGCTCACGCCGCAGTACTCATCTTCCTCCACCTTTTCGGATTCGGTTCCTTGCTTCGCGTCCTGCGGCTGCTGCCGATCCTTCCATCGTCTCCGGAGTTCCAAGATCCGCGAAACCCAATTCGCCCGCTGGCGGATCTCCCTCCCCACCTCAGCCTCGATCTCCTCTACTAGCCTCATTTCGCCATCGCCGTCGCCGGCTCCGGGGCCGGCCGCCTCTTCCACCTCATCCGCCTCGAACATAAATGATCGAATCGTGTTGGAGATGATCCCTCCGAAGGGGATCAGCGCCCCCACCGACCTGCTGCTCTTGAGCGACGGCGGCGGCGCGGCAGCCGCGCGGGAGACGGACAGGAAGCACCGTAGCTGCGGCGCCGACTGCGTCCGCCGCATCCGGCTCGCCATTCCTTCCACCGCCACCCCCGGAGACAGACCGTGGACGCCCACCGCCGCTCGCGCCATCATCACCGGCGCCCGTCGCGGCTCGATCGATCTAGATCGGAACAAAACGAACCAATTTTGACCAGTCAAAAGGAGAGGAGAGGAGAGGAGAGGTCGTCCGCCGCTTCCTCTCCTCTGTCCTCCGCGGCAAACCTTCATAAATACAACCCCAACAGGCTCACCGAAACGACATATTTACCCTCAAGAAAACCTACGGTCCCCAGCGCCCAAATTCCTCGAAACGAAGGGTAAAAGTGTCAGATAAGGGCAATAAGAGGTAGCAAATAACAAAGAGCGGTTGGTTGTCGCGCAGTGTTAATTAATTGCGCGGAGGCTCCATCGAGATATCCGCCCGGTAGCTCCAAAGCAGCAAGCAACCGAAAGCGTCGGCGTCCACGACTCCATCGAGGGAAGCATTGGCGCCGGAGTAGAGGTCAGCAAACCATCGTCGACTCCGCGGAAGGAAACGAAGCGGATCCACAAGCCATCGATTTCGTCGGGGATTCAAACACTTTATTTATTTATTTTTTTTTCAGAAAAAAAAAAAGGGCGGTGGAAGCGGCTGTTGGCCAAGTAGGTGGTGGTTGCCGATGAAGTAGTTGTCTCCGGCGAACTGTAATGATAATAATAATAAGAATAATGACACTATTTATTGAGATGCCGACTGGAGGGGCAGACGAGCACGTGGCGGCTGCGTGCCACGAAGTGATGGTCAGGCATGCGTACGTCTGCATGGTTGATATGCGTGGGGCTGGTGGTGCGCCACCTCGCACGCCGCCTGTGGTTCGCTGGGACGGCACACCGTAGAAAAAGTTTGTTTGACCATCAACTGTCTAATTCTTCCAGATTATTAAGCCTGTTCGGTTTGTGAGAAGTCATAGTTCGTCGAAGTTATTGCTCAATCTAGTTTAGGCTGGTTGCCAAAGTTTGGAATGGCTTCGAGAAGATATATCTTCCTTGATGATTATGAGACACAAAGTCCAAAAAGTTGATGAATACCTTCAGCAACTATTCTTCTAGCTACGTAATTTTCTCTTATTAAGCGACATAAGAAAATCAAACATTAAGCATATGCAATCTTCTTCGACTGAAACAAGCGAATGCGTGCTTGAGAATTCTCAATGGCACTGAAGACCGAATAACTTCAATGTAATTGGAAGTTGCCATCTTCTCTGCTGACTCGCAAGAACACCTGCTCATCTTTGATCTTTTCCTCTGGAGTCGACTTGAAAAGGATGAAGTTGCCATCTTCTCTGCTGAAGGTAACTTCAAAGTAGAGAGCGACAATGTCTTTAAACTAGAAAAGTATTCGAAGCCCTGCGCCCAACTGTTGTTTCCACAGAGGCACTTCCACAGCAACAATGCCTCCTTGCGATTGAACCCATTGCACAAAATGAAGCGAAGATAATCTAAAAGATTTCAATTCAAAAGCTTGGAAGAAGGTACAACCCAATAAAACCAAGTATGAAGATGATGCAACAACAAAGACGAAGTGAGTGAGCTAAACTCGCTTCGAGTTATGGAAATTCCATCCCCTTCAACAGAACTTTGGCGCTCGCAGGATCACCTGAAACCAGATGTTTGGAAGGCAAACAGAAAGTATAGGGATTCATTTATCAGAGGGAGATAATAAAAGATCCAAAGGAGAGGAAAATAGTACCTGATTCTTGATGGATCTGTGGAATCGCTTAGGATCGACGACCGGGGAGAGAAGAGGCCTTCCATCGAAAAGCGCCATGAGAGTAGCCGGACGGCGGCGTGCGGCGCCAAAGTTCCTCCTGTTTCATATTCATACGGGCCTGTGATTAGGCCCATTAATTGAATTGCTGACGTGTGAGCCCATTAGCCCAATGCAGATACTCGGGAGGCCGAGTAAATTTCTCATTTGCCCACCAAAAGTTTAAATTTAACAATAAGGACCGATCTAGCGCACGGTTGACGGTACGTCTCTTTTCTCGAAACAGAAACTCAATAAGGACCAATGTAGGAAAACAAATAAGGCAGGGGGTCAGGTAAAACTAATTTTAATATTTCACTGCGGCATATCGTCGAGCACTGAGCGGACGGCGATCGAGGCTATAAACTCCAATTGAGATCCACCGAGCCGATATCACAGGGATCCAATCTTTGTTCGTGCCTTGCTCCGCTTCGCCGCGGTGAAATCGCCGCTGCCTCCGCCGTACCGGGGCCATGGTTTCCGGTGCTGAGTAGAACCCGACGGCGGCGCCACCAGGCCGCCGCTTCCGAGGCGGTGTTATGCGTCTCCATGCGTACAGGCTCCCCCTTCCGATTTCCTCCTCCCCCGCCGCTTCCCTCTCCTCCCTTCTCTACGAGCCTTCCTCCCGCTCCCTCGCCCTCATGCTCGACGACTTGTCCGCGTTCCTTTACCCCTCCCTCACACCGACTCGTTTCCCCGGCCCCAGCCACACCACTGTACCCCCGCCCTCCACCGCCGCTTGCTTCCTCCGCCTTCTCCCCTCCGCCCGCGTCTTGTTCCTAACTGCGTCGCCCCTCGCCGCCGGCTCCAGCCTTCAGCTCCGCGTTTGGATCCTCCTCTCCCGCGGCGGCTCCGGCACCGCCTTCAACCCCGCCCGCCTTGACTTCAGAAACCACCGTGGCCGGTTTGCCGTCGCCCTCAGCCTCGGCCACGGCCACACGGTACGGCTCGCTGGATCGGTCAACACGTTTGTAATCCACTCTGTTGTTGTTAATCAGATCTGGGTATTCGCCGCAAAGCTGGCTGCGGGCGAGAAGGAATCCGTCCATCTCATGAAGTGCGCAGTGGTGGAGCTCACGCTACCGATCTATTCGATCACGCTTTCGATGGGATTTATGCTCCTTGGAGAGGTGGATGGCATTCGGGTGTTTCCCCTTCGACCCCTGATCAAAGGCAAACTCTCGATACCCCGCGTTTCAGCCGTCAAGAAAGCAAGTGCTTCGATTGGAGATCTCTGCAAGAAGAATTTGCCAAATTGTTTGATGATTCCTAAGAACAATTTCAAGAGTTCGTTGGTGCCTGAAGAGTCCGGAATCCGCTGTGGTTGTGAAGGTAGCGGAAAGAATTCTGCAGTTGAAGAAAAAGGTGGTACTTGCTCTCCTCCGCATAACTTTCCCAAGTTATATTCTTTTTAAACCTGTTAAGAGTCCACTATCTATGGCTCTCTATGTTTCTTCCTTACCAATATTGATGCTTGAGCTAAGATAGGCATGCATTTGATTCTTTCTTTTGGGTTTTGACAATTCTTGATTTTGATGTTTACAGTTATATTTCAGAAATATGTTTGTTGATGGGTCATATTAAGTAAATCAATAATGAGAAATATGCATTTCATAACTTCATCACGGTTGTATCATTTTCATTCTTGTCCCACCTATTCTGGTATAAAGGAGGTTTCCAATATAACCTTTGAGTAGCTTATGAGGGCTCCCTCGAGAATAATTGAATGTTCAAATCAAAAGGAAAATATGGGAGTGCCTAGATAAATGGCAGTGGGATATTTCTATTGAAGTTTGGATAGGTTAATAAAATTTGATTAAGTTAGTTATTCAACACAATTAAGGATTAAGAAGATGTCTGAGAAATGAAGTGACAGGTTTAGTACCAATTTAAATGAATGAAGGTGGCATACTATGTTATTGCAAGTATAGGAGGATTCAATTGATGTTATAAGATGAAAGTTTGAGAAATAGTTATTAGTGAAGGATAAGAGATGAAAGAAACATAATAAATTTTGTTTTGTGGTCAATTGATCAACTATAGATGCTATTTACTTAACAAGACAAATAATAGAGACATAGAGGCCGTAAAGAAGAATTTTCATTTGAGTTTATTACCTTATCAAACTTTTGATAGTTAACTGAAATTTTGGTGGGATTTAGAGAAGAAAGAAATTATCTAAAAATTAGGCCAATGTGGTAGATGGCAAGTATGATAATGTAGTTAAGTATAAGAGTTACTATGAGTTTGATAAAATTATAACTCTAGTTGAACTTACCAACATTTTAAAGCTTTTTATGTATATTATCTTCACCTTATGGATATAAATAGAAATTAAAATTTAAAGTTAAGTAGAATCAAGATTGCATGTATGAAATAAAGTTTCGATAGTAAGAAAAGAAATGAGGGATTAGTGTATATGTTGGACATGATATTCTTTTTATTAAGCTTTAGATACCTTGAATGTATTGTTCAATACAAAGGAGACAGTGGGAAAGATATCATTAACAAATAAGAGGCGGTGGTTAAAATGAAGAGAAATATCTGTTGGAGTCTTATCTTCCTTGTTCATTAGGATAAAAGAAAATATTTATTTGATTGTGGTATGGCAAATCATACTTCTGAATCAGGGTGTTGATCAATTAAAAACATAATGTTAATTAACTAGCTATGAGAATGTTAAGATGGATTTTGTGGGGTTATCGTAAATGATAGTCAAAGATACAACAATGTCTATAATTCAGGAATACTTGGGCATTGTTTCGATGGATTATAAAATGAATTTGAGTATAATTTAAGATGATATCAACATGTTAAAGACAATAAAAAGATTCTATTGTTAGAAATTTTTTTAATTGAATAGAGTTGGGGGTCGTAGAGGAAGACCAAAGGATATTCTCTAGTTGACCTAAATAAAACTGCCTTTTCTTATAATTTGGTCTTATAAAATTATTTCTCTTGTTGTTATTGGTGATTTTTGTCTATTACAATTTCATAGAAATTATAATTTTTTGCTGAGAGTCTAGAAATTAATAGTGTGAAGAACATTAGTTGGAAAATGATAGTCCAAACTGCCTTTTTGCTTTCAACATTCCTTCTCTTTGTTGTTGCATAGATAGTTAACACCTTATATTTGAATTATACTGGGATCAAACACGTGGATACTTGTACTCTTTTTGCTTTAACATAAACTGCCTTAATTTGAAACCTGTTAATATTCCTCTCACTTAATTCTCATTTGAAATTTTTGTGAGCATTAACACAAAACTGCAGCTTTTCTAGCATCTTTAATAGAAGAAAATTTTTCTGCGAATATCATGCTGATAACAGAACCAATAAACCAATTAGGATAGAGAATAGGAGTGTAGAACTAATAAGCTAATTAGGGTAGGGTAAAGGAATGTACACCAATTAGGATAGAGGATAGGAGTGTCGGATGTACAATTTTGTTAATATGAAATCTGCAGCCCATCAAATTAATCAAAGTTATATTCTTGACTTTAATTCCTTTTTAAAATTATCCATGATTAACCATTTTTTGTCCTAGGAAGATTGTTAGTGCATGTATATCTTTCACGGTAACAATTGTGATCAATGTTTTTAATTTTTTTTTTATTGTTGTGGTTATTGAGATAAAAGTCTTCTTGCATGCAGATAAGCTTAAGACTGTCAGAGTGAGGCAAGAATCAGGTGATCTCTACTCATTTTTTGTCTTCATCAAGCCTGCTGAATTGCAAAGTTGTAAAGGCAGCAAATCAACACCGATATCATTAAAAGCAGTTTGCATCCATGTTCTGTCAGAGAAGAAATATTTGATCTTGGATTCAGCTGGTGGTTTACACTTTCTGAACTTTAATGATAGTGGAATGGCATTGGAATTTAATGCTAGGTCATCTATGCCTTTCAAGGATGCCCACGCATACCAACTAGAAAATATCATGGAAGTGCAATTGTTGGCTGTTCTTCCTGATATTTCTTCGAGTGTGTTTGAGTTTATTCCAAGCGTCTCTATTTTAGCATATTTTGTTTGATTTTTTAAAACTTTATGTTTTTCTGCAGATACACAATATGCTTGGCTGTCAGATGGCGAGTATTCCATACATTTGATCTCAATGGAAGATGCTGATACTGCTGCCGATGTGATTGATAAAGATGGGAGCAAGCAAAAATCTACTGTTGTTTCAGGTCCCTGGAAATCAACTTCTTGTTCTGTCGAATGAACAAAGCCCTTTTAGATAGTTGAAATGCTTTTATAGGCCTTTGACAGTCAAGTGGCATATTGTCTTAAATCTTTCTGTAGTTATGGGAGCCATATTTACAAGTGAAAGGGTCCAAGACCTTGTGCCTATTTCCTCAAATTTATGTCTTGTACTTTGTCCAGGTACTTAATCTCTCTTGTCAAGCTAGTTTACAAATTGAGTTTTCAAATCTGGTGTACTGAAAGCTATATTCTTAAGGTAAATGTTGGCTAACTTCAAGTTTAACATACAGGAAGCATGTTCATATATGGAGTTGCTTGAGCAAAATCATTTGCTATTCTGTTTGGAGGTTAGTTCCGTATATATTGCACAATTTAAAGATGCATGGTTAAGGGCCATATCCGTCAACTTCATCACATTTTAGGAACAAGTGTGCAACCCTACTTAAGCTGTTGCAAATAGCAGTTTGTGATTTTAATATAATTGGTTTTTGCTTTTCTACCTTATAAAAATCAGTTGTTAACCCTATAACTTTGCTTTTGTTTCCATGGAATGAAGGAAATACTTGTCAGGCTACTTAGAAACTTAAGTTTGTCTATGCCAATATGGTTGCTTTATGGACCAATTTCGAGTAAGATAGGGTAAGCATATGTGGCTTTATATGATTCAGATTACAATCTTCATGTACTTTTACCTCCTGTTGGTGCTAATCTTTGTTGTCCATTTCAGTTGGCAGTCGTGTGGTCATCTCATGTGGGGTTTCTTTTGTCAACCTATCTTTAAGTCATGAGCTACTTTAGAGTTCTATCTTCAGTATCCAACTCTAGCTTATGACTTCGAAAAGGATCTCCAAGGGCTAAGGTGTGAATTTATCCATTTGTTTGACACTAAGAACATTATTTATAATTGATAGCCATTAAAATCTTTTTTTCTTGCTGCATGATTTTTACAAGTGACTTGCATAGTTCTTTAATATAACATCTTATTCACTCCCCTAATCTATTTGTTACTCTATAACCTAGCCTTGCCACTCCAGCACAAGCAAAGAAGCTATTATGTAGTTGAAAATTCATGGTTAAGGACTTATTGTCCTTAAGTTGGATTGTTTCAAACACAGTTATTTCTTTCTTCTCCAGAGAATGTTACTGTCGGTTATAAAAAAAAAAAAGGATGCCTAGCATATTGAAATGATGTTTAGGTTTCATTTCTAATGGAAAAGAATTCATTGCTGATAACCGTCTGATATAGCCCAATCTTTACTTGAAGAAATCAAATTAACTAGTTATACTTCTCTACATTAAGATTGTGCCTTCAGTTAGATTGAAAATGGCATCTATAGTTATTCAAATGTCAGTTGTCTTTCAGAATAAACTTATTCTTGGATGTTTAGTCATCATTCGATTTCAAAGCGACTGACATAGCATATTTTTTGGTGAATTCAGTAACTCCAATCTATACTTCTTTGTATCAATTATGCAATCAGATGCATGGCGCCGTTCAGAGCACGGACCTTCTGATGCAGTTGACTGAGTGTTTTTATACTAGAAGGTGCTTCTGCTTTGTGGGCATCAAGTGCCTCATGGTCTGCTGACTAAAGTTATGGTGCTTCAGCTAACAAATGGAAGAGTTGGTTGATTTGTGAAGCCTTTAAATGCCACTGGTGGTTTGTGATATATTTATCCTTGACACATTCTCATTGTTTTAAGTTGTCTCGTTGAGGCAAAGTAGGATCAAATTCTGGTTGACAATAAAGCTGTAGAACACAACTTTCCAGGGGAAACAAGCTAACTTGGGATGATTGGTAATATCTGAATGTTTATTTTATATTAACAATAGGAAGTTAATAGATTTATTGTGTCAATTGACCAGTGGCTATATATATATTTTTTTAAGATTAGGTTATGAATTCTCCTGGTTTTGTGCTAGTTGTTTAATAAAAAAATTTGCATCGACCATGTTACACGAGGGAATATCTTTATGTAGCAGAAACAAGGATGCTTGATGAGATGAGAAATATAAACTTTCCTTTCATACAAACTTACTGTAATAAAAACAGAACATTTGCTGTAATATTTAATATCATTTAGAAACCCGCAGAAAATCAATGATTTACATTCTTATCATTTTAGGAAGAGATAATTACAAACTTCAATCTGCATATCAAAGACTTTAGCTTCGTGGCCCTCAAATAATTGCAAATTAACGTGCAAGGAACTTCCACACAGAATCACATGGAGACCAACTTTGATTTAATTCTGCCAGTTTACCGTGAAATGGTAATGGTAATGGTCATTTCATTCTCAGTTTGATAAGTTGTGATGGCGTTATCACAGCTTCACTATGTCATCCCTTTGCTTGACAGTGAAGTCCCATAGCTCGCCGTACTTCTCATTGAAGTCCCAAATGTCCATGGAATTGTACTCCTCGATCAACTTATCGCGAGCTTTCCTGTCCATGTTGTAGATATGCGGCTCGAAATTGTGGGGCTTATCAGGCTTGTTCATCTCAATTATACAGAACACCACCACGAAAACTGCAGCTCCAATGTACAAGTAATCGTCCTGCCGAAAACAAACAATATATCCCATAATCGTGTTGAAAGCTCTTCTTTTGTCTTCCTGAATTTTAACTAATCTAATATTTAAATATACACTCACATACTTCATATGTATACATATGTAAAGGGTTGACCGTATATCACAGACATACACTTTGTGAAAGCTTATATACATGTATGAAAGAAAAACAAAATAAGCTAAATAAATAAGAGCATAAAAAAGCCTTATATATATGCTTGTAACCAAGATAAGATTTATTTATTTATTTTTCGTCAGCTTCTTCACCAATTTTGTTCATGAACATTAGCTAACTCCCAAGTTAACATGAGGAGAACAAATGCTTTATAAGAAAAAGCGATCGTGATTTATCTGTATTCGCAAGAAAAAGAAAATTTGAAGCTCAATTCCAATTCCATCCTATAACTTAGATATTATATAGTAAGCAAAATTAAAGTACTTAACTGGCACTTTGTAAGCCAAACCAGCTACGACAGCAGGGAGAAACAACCAAGAAATAAGCCCTGCAAGAGATTGAAATGTCCAAAATTTACTGATAGCAGTCTTGATTCTTAACTTCCATGAGATAAATTAGGAACACAAATGAAATGCAAGAAGCAACCAAACCCCAAAGTCTTTATTGTCTCACCTTGAAAACCAGAAGGTGGCTCTGCGGCTTCATACTCAGCCACCACAGTCTCCCAGAAACCTCCTACACAAAATAACAGCAAATGACGCAAAACAATGCTCTGCTGATTGGAATATGAATCGATGGAGTTTTCAGAATGAATTATTTCATTTGTCATATCGTTCTACCAAGCAGAGAGAAAAAAAAAAAGATTATTCCATTCGATTTCGTTTCTGCATCTGTTCTTATTTCTATCTTCATTCCATGCCCTCCTATCAAAGAAAGGCAAAGTAAAAGGAAAATCACTGCATTAAACTACGATCGTACTTGGTACCTTTTTCCACTTCGCCTTCGAAATACGTGTGATGCCCATCGTACTCCCCGTATTTGAAATCCTCCTGCAGATCTTTCAATTTCATTGCCGAGTTCGACAACTTTTTTATATGCAGAATAAAGTAGATCGACGGGAAGAAAGAAATCGAAGGCCGAGTGCGAGGAGCAAGCTACTCACGGCGCTGACTCCGTTTGTCCTCCACCGATCGTGCGAATCTTCTTCGAGGTCGGGCTCGATTTCCGTCAGTCCGGCCCTTCGCCGCGTGGAGCTACGGCCACGCCCGATCCCGGCGCGGAGAAATCCAAGGGTTTTTAGAGATTCCATGTGTGGAACACCAACAATGGTCGCTGCGGGTATCCTAGCGGAGGAGGAAGACGTTGCCAGGAGAGGTACGGCGGACGGAGAAGACACTGTAGCGACCACCATCGGAGAGTACCTTGCTTTGCCTTCCTCTCTCTCTCTCTCTCTCTGCTGCTGCTTAAATTTAAGCGTGATCCGCTTGGGGTGAAACGCTGTGACGACCGTCAGATTCGCATCTGACGGTTAGATAAATATAAGAACATCAAAAAATTTTGTCAAAATAAAGTAAATCACATGCTTTGGACGAAGGGAACGGAAGGAAAGCCATCAGTTACCTTATCCAATGGGACACGTAGGCCTTCACTACTTCACTCCAGAAAATAACTTAAAATGGCCCTCGTAATTTAAAAACTAAACTACTAAAAACACCCTAGAATTTCAAACGAGTTCATTTTACTCCTAATCAGTCATTCCCGAAAATAATGGCACGGTACATTTGTGACATCGTTCGTTAGAGATGAGGTTGAGGTGTATATAACACAAACTACGTAGAAGTAACATTATCATGAATAGTTATCGTTATTTGTTACAGACACCTACTCTGTGAAGACACAACACAGGAACCAAGTTCTCTACGAGGGAACAAAAAAAAAGGAAAAAAAAAGGGGAAGCTACCGAATCAGTAGCCATATTTAAAGGGAGAAAGCATGCGCTGTTTGCCGCTCAGTTGCCCTTTAATAAGACCAATCGGTTGCGTTGGAGATGAACCCAGCATCGTTTGTTACGAGAAGAGCGATTCTTCGATCGATCGAGACGTGAGGGTGGCTACCGTCTCAAACTGCGAAAAAAAATGATAGAAATTGAGTGTATGGTTTTTGGTAGAAGAATCACGGCATTGTTTAGACAAAAAAATTTTACCTTTGGCTGGCTGTACTTTTCTCGTATAGCGTTGAGTGGAGAGCTCTTGCTGTTCATCTGTAACTCTCGCAACGCCAGGACTATCTCTCTCAGATCGGTGGCCTTGTAGCAGGTGTAATGTTCGAGAGTGGAGTTCTGTATTTGAAATCAAAACAGGTTGATCGAGTTGAATGATACACTTGGGTGATCGGGAAGGAGCTGAGGTGATTGTTGATGCCTACCCATGGATGGTTTGTCTGATCGGATTGCAGTGTCCATCTCGCAAGAAACACAGCGGATGCGGCTATGACAGAAGGGAGAAACTTTAAGAAGCTATACTCTACTAAGGTCAGCTCTGCCAAATAATTGGCAAGGTGCCCAAAGGTCAAGGTTGGGTTCTGGATTCCAGAAAAATGCAGATGATAAAGTGTCATTATAGAAGAAAAAAAAAATAGCAAGCATGTGTTACAAGTAATAAGATTGTTGAACATAGAATACCTCAGATGACGCATTTGCGGCACGCAAAAATCTTCTGCAAATGATTTTGCCAGATTAAATCAGACAGCACAACCATCCCATTAGGTAGGTGTTGAATTGAATCAAACTGAAAGTTGTTATTCACATGAAAAATTGTTAATACCTGAGGAAGGTTTTGGTTGTAGGCAATGAGAGCTTAAAACCCAAATAGCTGAGCACTCGACTCTCCATTTCCAAAACCTGTTGGTACAAATTTAGCCGCTTGCTGAATCGAAGAACAGATGTAGATATTCTAAGGAAATAAAGTACCTCCTCCTTGGTGTAGGTGCTATCAGTTATAAAGCAGAATTCTTCCAGACGTGGAGCACATATTTCTTCATATTTTCTGTGTACAGGACAAGTTATTAGGGACTCATTGGCTAAGCATGCATAATCTGTCTTCTGACTGTTCAACCCCAGTATAGATGGGTACATTGCTACAACATGATAAAAGTAATAATAATAATAAACTAGATAGAGAGAGTTGTGTGTGTGCTTTTATGCACAACATGACCTGCATTGTGTATCTTACTAACATTTGGTCCTCAAGGAACATATGTTAGCAACATGATCTTACTAACATGATAAAGGAATTGGGTATCTTAGTAACATGATCTTGCTTACTAGTCTACATGTGTCTGCTCAATGTAGCCAAACACATTTCAAATAAATGAACATATGGTCCTCAAGGAACATATTTCTTAATTCTAACCCAAATTGTTCCGCTCAAATTGGCACTTTTAAGCATGACGTCACTAAATGACTAAGGAAAGTTTCGAGAGTATTTTCTTAGCCTTTTTTTGTTTTTAATAAATCAAATTTACAAACTAAAAATATCCTTGATTCTTTGTTTTAAAAAAATAAGAGAGAGAGATTATAGTGAACAGACAGCCCACTAAATTTTACCTCCCCTATTTCTCTGACAAGGAAATGGAGGGAAGGAAAGAAAACAAGATTTCTATCCCTTAAGGAAAAATAAACAAGAGATTGTTTAACCTATCCTCTTCCTATTAACTTCTTCCTTACCCTCACTCTTCTCCCCTGTACTTTTTCTTCATATTAGGAAACACCATTAGGTAGAGTTGCAATAGAATAGGATAGGCAGTTCTAAGTTTAGTCCGTAGAATGAAATAGACGGTTCATTCTCATTCCTACATTTAGTTTGCAGCAATATGTCAATAATAGACGAAAAATGATCTTTACAATACTAAAATATTACAAAAAGAAATATTTTTCCAATTCATTTGATCCGCTTGGTCCATTTGACTCACCTTATCAGCTTGTCACCTTTGCTTGATCTGCTTAGTTGCATAATCCACTTAAATATCCTGCTTGATAGTCCCTACCTGCTTAATCCGTTCAACCAAAAGATATACTTAGCCTTCTTGGCTTGCCTACCCCACTCATTCGACCACTCAATTTGCCTAACCTATTGGGTCTACTTAGCCCATACAACTCACTTGGCATATCTAATCAACTCATCTCATTCGTCACCCCAAATCTATCCAACTCACGTAGCCCTTCCAACTCACTTGTCTCACTCAGCCCTCTCAATCTGTCATTCTCAAAATGTATATCTCTTCAAAAGTGGATAGATTAGGAATAAGTATTTCATAGAATGGTGAAAAGAATAGCTAAGAAGGATCAGGGGAAGGCAATTCCATTAGAAGTATTTCAAGTCCATTTTTTGAAACCAAACATAGAAATAACTTCTCCATGAGAATTCATGAGGAAAAGAATCACAAGTTCTATAAACCAAACATGTCATGAAAGAGACCCAAAAGCCTATTGATCCAATACAAAATGTAGCACAATCAAGGAAAAACATCTAGTAATAATAACTGAGATTTTGTGCACTGATAATAAAATTAAATGTGCTCTAATGGAATAGGTTTCACAGAAAATAGTTTCAAGGACACATGAAGGTAACATTGGAGTTCAAAAGTAAGCTTACGAGGCAACTAGTACGCAAGTGATGCCTAGGAGTTGCAGCCTTTGTCTTTCAATATAGTTATGTGAGAGAAACTCATCAATTATATGTACAGTGAGATAAAGTGTATCTGGGACAAGCTTGTATTCCTCAGAAACCTGAAGACAATGTGAAGAAACTTCAAGGTTACAACAATGTAATTCAAAAAGAAGCGCTTAGACAGTTACACAGTACATGCTATCTCAGAGAAATATAGGGAAATAATGTTGGTTTTATATAAAAGAAATTGATACAGATCAGATCACATAGAACCAAAGTTTAACGTATATCTTACAATTGATCATAAAAAAATAAAAATAAAAATAAATTTCCAGATTTAATGCGTATGATGAATGTAGCTTTGTGAACATAATCGGTCTCTGATGCTGAGAATGGTGTTTTCATAAGAAATGTCAGAGGACAAAAGGTTGATAAGAGACATTTATTTCCTTCTAATAAGCCAAAAAGAATTAACTAATAAAAATAAAAGTACACTGATTTATTTAAAACAATTGATAATGATAAGTATAGGCATGGTAAAAAGGTTAAGAACTAACAAACCTCTACAAGCCAATCTATTAGAATGGCCCGCATACTCTGAGTGACGTCTCGCTGCAATGTTTCCATGTAATTAGCAACTGGTCTTCGAACAAGCTGATAAAGAATAAACGTGGCATGCTAGGACCATCAAAAATTTTACAGGAACATGAAGGCACAGGAACTGAAGAGATAAAAATAAACATTTGTAGAAATGATTGCACAAAGCCCACATTTTCAATAAAAGAAAACTCAAGAAAACCCAGATATTAGAACAAGAAGCTCATTAAAAATATACCTCTGTGACACGTTGGTTTGTGTATATTTCTGAAGCATAAGTGCAGCACATCTGAGGATTTCGAGGGTCTGTATCAATGTCTATGAAATCCAATGCGCTAAATGTCCCTAAATTGAAACAAAATTACTACGTTATCGACAAAAACAACACTTGATAAATCAACTAAGTCATCCAATAAATGAAGAAATCACACTGGCTGACACGGAGATACATGGTCTAAAACTTTAGCCAGTATATGATTCAAATAACAAACAAAATGCAACTTAGTAATTTGATCACTTTTGACATCACTATCATATCTAATTACTGATAGAGCAATTCAAAGATAGCATATTGTTTAATCAGACATCAAATTTATTATTAAACAGGAAAAGTGGCCAGGAGTAATGGTTAACCTTCCTTGGTCTGATTTGTGAATTCAAGGTTGCCATCAGGGTTATGTCCTCTAGCTAAACTTGTTGTACATGTGATCTCTCTTTCCCTAGTGGTATCGAGGTGCTTGAACACTGCAAGGTAATCTTCCCCTTTTTCCAAAGAAGAATAATCTTTCGACTCAAAAATCTTCATCTGATATGCTTCTTCAATCGTCTTATTTTCATCATTGTTATTAGAAAACTCATTAACTACTGTTGGTATATCCTTGTGTGATATTGAGTCTACCACTTTTTCCAATGAAAAAGATGCTTTAGATACCAGCCTCTCCAGCTTCTGCGCTTCTACATTTGACATGTTTTCAACATTATCATTGATTGATACATTTCCAACTATGGGAGAATTTGAAGCCTTGAAATCAGCACACTTTTTAGTTTTTGGAGGACCTGATCTTTGCCTTTGAACAGCAACAGTCTGGAATTTGAAAACAGTCAAATGAAAACTCATTATTAAAACCTGATATTTTAGAGAATAAGCAAAAGTAACTCAACAGTGTCAACATTTTTGAATGTAGTTCAAGAAAAGTGAAAGAGTGCCAATTACTAATTTAATGCTCATGGTTTTCCATTCTAAATCTCAAAAGCCTAGTCTAGTGCATAGATAAGAGACAGAATTATTTAAGGAAAATAGCCAAAGGTAAATCATTACTAAACCTGGACTTTGCCCGTTGGTATCCATTTTTTTGATGCATTCTGAGAGGAGGTGTTGGTGACATCCTTCAAAACCGCCCGCTTTTTGCATTGTGGACCCACCGGACATGGAGCAATATGACTGTTTTCATCATGAGCCCTTCTCTTTGAGCATGACTGCTTCCTCTCTGGATTTGCAACAGATGATGGCAAAGGAGGTAATCCACCAGTTGCACGGAAAGCAGCAGCGCGTGCCCTCGTAATTCTTCCACAATGAGCATCAAGAGTAGAACTTGAGCAATTTTCCTTCTTCATTACTGGAAAGGGTAATGTTCTCAATTATAAAAGTTCTAATACAATCTCATTTAGAGGATAGGTATGAAGATTACCATCATCAGTGTATATACAACCATGTATTAGCGTCCGTAATTTTCCAAGTAAAACCACCTGGTTCAGAATCATGTTGCATGGTAACAAGGTCGTGTTTTTATTTCACTGACTCCCTCAATTAATTAAAAAACAACCAAATGAAACAATAAAGAAAACATTTGTAGCAAAAGGAGATAATACTTGCCTCCAGTGTCTTTTACCATCGGTTCTACAGTAGTGATGAAGGGAGTTAAATTTATGAAAAAATTATGCCCTTTGAACGATTGATCAGCACAGCAGCGAGCTATCTGACCCGAGCAAGGAGTTTAGACCTTCTCTGAAAATGACCTCTACTCTATTTATGATAATATTATACTGCATTAGTCAATCGTCCACCCTGTAAGGGACAACAATAAAGAAAACATGCGTGTGGGGGTGGTGGGTGGGGGTGGGAAATAGCTACTATTAAAAATAATATTATTTATTAAAATAAGATCCAATCTGACATTAAAATAATATTCCTAATTTATTCAATCTGAGATTAAAATAATTTATCCAATCTGACATTAAAATAATATTCTTTATTAAAAATTTTATGGTGTATTATTGGGGATGATAATTTCGCTTATTCAACGTCAGCTACTATTATTTTGTTTTCACTAAAATGCAGTGATGTTATATCGTAATTAAATCACAATGGATTAGCATTAGTAGGTGCTATAATTTTATTTTAGTATGTTTTTGGAACTTTGCGCTTCAAAGTCACTTGCATGATCTGGACAACGTCAGCTACTATTATTTTGTTTTCACTAAAGTGCAGTGACCTTATATCGTAATTAAATTACAATGGATTAGTATCAATAGGAGCTATAATTTTATTTTAGCAGCTCAAGCTCTGGCCTAATTTAATTGGTAAATATATTAGATAATTTTTAAATGGGCAGAGATCAATTTTTAAAAAGATCATAATTCTAAGTCATATTTCTCCTTTGCACTTATTTTATATGAGTTCATAATTTATTTTCTTTCTTAGGAGCAGTTGAGTGGGGTTATTAATGTGGTGATTTTTTTTTAATAATAATTTTATTTTAGTAATAATTTTGGATCTGTGTCAACTGCATGATCTGGCGAAGGGCATCGTCGTGTTACAACGTGGCAGCGGTCTGGCCGCTGGATACGAGCTTCCCACGTTCCCCCGACGTCGAATAATCTTTTCAAGAATGCAACGAACCAACCGACCACCCGTTGGTCGAAGCTGATGGGCCCCTTCGGGCCACGTTGGGTGGAAAACGATTTATCTCGGGTCAATTTTGGCGCCCATTTCGTTTGCCGGAGACGAAAACGACGGGAGATTTGATTATCT
>JBAMHZ010000008.1:6445442-6457894 GCA_037177395.1 Alpinia galanga | reverse complement strand
TATATATTATGAATAATAATTTTATTATTATTAAAATTTATTTTATTTTTTTAATCCTATTTAAATTAATTTTACTACTATAATTAATTTTTTCCCATAATTATTTTGTTTATTTTTAATATTTAAGTTAAAATTTTCATTATTAATTTATATATTTTATATTTAAAAATAATCAAAATTTATCGATACGGTACGATACCATATCGAAACTATCGTTCCGATCGCAGATCAAAATCTCGATACGGGTTGAAATTTTAAACCTTGCTCTTTAGTGACAGTGGCTATAGCTCGCAAACATCTCAGTTCCTTTACCTTTCTTTTGGAATTGAGCCAATAGTTTATTGTGATAATGAAGTTTTTTTTTTTTACTCCTGACTTTTTTGTGGAGCTGTGATACTGCAAAGAAAAGAAACATTCAAATGCTTTCTACAGTGGTGTAGGCTGCCCTTTCCTCCCTATATTCCGAATATAAAATAAACTCATTCTAATATCTTGGTCCATGGTGTCTCTTCATGTATATTCAACCAATTACAATTATAACACAATGGCTTCTTCAAATAAATTCTGAAATAAAATTAAGAAACAACTACAAATCAAGGATGTGCTTCTTCTTCAATGATATGGCCCAAGTTGGTTGTTGAAATGGAGAGATGCACATCGTATCACTTCCCTCTCGGAAAGCATGCTTGTCCTCAAGATGATTTGTTTCTATGTTTATGTATGGAGACATTACCTTCTCTTTCACATATTTTCTTGTTTTCTATCAATTATGAACAGCATTGAGCTCCTTCTATGGCCTTTTGCAGGTTTCTGTTGTGGAGATCTCCAAAATTATTCGTGCTTATCTTATCATCTTCCCTGATTCTGAAAAACGACTCATTGAACTTGTTCAGAAGCTATTCAACAGGTAAATCTTCAATTTGGTGGTTAACAATTTGTATCCTTTACGCTAATAGTTTTCAATCTCCATCTCAAGAGATTTTGAAACATTTATAGTCAATTGTACTTATTAAGTGGCGTATTTTTGTACTTGAAGGCATTATGGAATAATTCAACAAAGAATAAAAGAAAGGATGACACCTGCAGATCTACTTAACACGATGAGTAAGGACTGTTATCATCAGCCTATGTTATATGAGGACTTTCATCATTGTGATGTTGCTTCTATAATTTTTTGTTTTTAACCTATTTTTGAAATGAACCTCTTTTTTTTTTTTTTTAATTTTAAGTAACTTTATATGGAAGCATCCATGTAGAGGCATCCTAATGTTTGTCTATGTTTGACCATCTATATATGTGAATCTTGTCTACCTTTTAGCACCTTCCTATGTGCATCCTAATATCTCTGTGATCATATGGCAGCCTTTATTTGGTGAGCATGGCAAAGTGTCTTGTTATAATATTGATCTGATTGCCATAATCACACTTTTAACTACTATTTTTGCTTCCATGATCAAAATTGTATAAGGACAACAATGCTCTTGAAATACCGATCCGATCCATTTTATTCTTATAGGTTTTTTTTTTGTTTATCTGTGGTGTGCATTATGCATTCCCATTGGTGTCTTTCTCTTCTGGATACTCTCTTAGGCAGTATAACAAAACTGAGACTTGTCCCATGTAATACAGGAGCAATTTGGGAGGATGTGAATGTTATGGATGAAGTTTTGGCTGAGGCAGCCCTTCCTGCTTTTTCTCTGGAGGTTTTTCTCTAATTTATTGATGTTTGTACCTGAATTTGACTATTTTCTAAGTTAAATTCAGTCATAGTTGATAGACTCTGAGCAATGCTAGGATTTCTGCTCTAGCTCAACACTATCAGATCACTAAAAAACATCGGTGGGTTGCACCAATGACTTTCATATACACCTATAAAAGGGACTTAAGAAACTAAAATTTGAATTGATCACTTTGTTTTCTTGCCTTGGAAGGCTTGAAATCTGGTTTCATCAATTAAACAGTTTGAGACTGTTGAAGCTTGGTGGTTTTACATGTATGAATGAATTTTAAGGCATGACTGCATATTCCCAAATAGTCATAGGTTGATAATTGACATGATATGTTTCTCTTAATGATAGTTTATCTTGTTATATTTATCTGTTTATTGATTCTTATTCTGTTATAATAGGCTGCTAGGAGTATTGTTCAACAGTATATCTCCACTTCCTTTTCCTATCTTCTAGACGAGATCAGAGGTGATATATCTTATTTCCATTGTTTAAATTTCTGCTGTTGTGAGTACTCTGTCAACAATGCCTTTGATGATTTCTTTCGTTTACGTTGTTTGGAACACTGAATTAGAAAGGTACAAACAGTGAGCTAAATAAATTTTGGACTTAGTTGCTAATAGTTTCCTATACAAGCAACAAAAGAAAATCAGTCCAAGTCATTGTGTAGTTGATACACATTTGTTGTCATATTAGGAGGCAGTCATTTGACTTTCTGGCATAGTTGGAATCTCTGCCATGTTAGGTGAGAGAGTCCAAACATATTGTCCTAGGAATTATCAAAACTTAATATTGATTGGCATAAGTAATGTCTTTTGAATGAGTCATGCCGTTAAGTATTGTGTTGTGCCAACAGTTCACATGTCCTGATGAATTCAAGTAATATTTATTATTTTATAGCTTATTTCTCTAAAATTATAATTATTATGAATTCCTATAGTTTTAGTTTTTATTAAGTGGAAAAAAGATTATGAGGCTATATAAATTCATCTTGACAAGCATTGAAGTTAAAGAAGAATAGAATCATTTTTAGTTCAATTACTAATTGCTATATTCTTATTAAAAGTAGCAAAAAGAGGATTAAATGACTAAAACATGATTTTTAGTTTGATTACTAAATGCTATATTAGGATTAAATGACTAAAACTTATGAATTTATTTTGGCACGTTTTAACACATACCAAAACATGTAAATCTAATATGATAAAAATTTATAATTCAATTAACTGCTATAGTATTAGCAATTAAGTAAATAAACTACGTGTAAAAATATTAAAGGAATAAAACTCATGTAAATCCATCTTGGTATAGTTTGATGCATGCACATGCCACAGTATTAACACACAACAATTTCAATGCTGAAACTGTACTATTCAACCAAGGACCAAGACTTTAACATACCTAGCCCTAGTATATAATTGCCTTTTCTTTATTTTCTTTTTCTTTATCTCATCCCTCCCTCTACCTTCAATTTGTCTCTGGTACTCCAACATGGTATCAAAATTTTATCGTTCCAGTCAAAAACCAAAATTTGACATGGCTTGATTCAAATGTTGCTTTATGGGTTCATAGTTGGCAACTTAAATATGCCAGTGCTCAGTTCAGTTGTACTTTTGATACATTTCTACTTCTGTTTGATTCAACTTTTAGGCTCTAGCCATTACTCTCCTGCAATTAAAATGGGAAGCCTTTATAATTGAACTATGAATCCAGATATAATATAATATTACTCAAATTTTGTTCTAAGATCATATAATCTGTGGATTTACCTACCTGTTGAAGGATTTTTATGATAATGCATTGGGAAATTTCTTTCCTAGCATATGATTGTAGGTGTTTAGGTTTATTTGGTCTAGTTTTGTGTCACTGACTTTTTTAAGTCTTTATTCCTAGTAATGACGGTCAATCTCCTTGCTTACCTGTTCCTCCTTGTATTATTTCTGATTTGCAATATTACAGAACTTGTCCTAGTTTTTTATTTTGAGGCTTCTATTTTTTGTTATTTACTTGTAAAAGTATCTTGCAATGAAGTCATTCTCTAAGAACCAATCTTTGATGATTATTTTGTTCTTGAACCTTTTCTTAAAGGTAATTTCTATGTAATTGGAAATTGCTAACAATTATGGTACTACTTTTTTTTATACAATTTGAGTGAAATAATTTGATGGTTATTTTGCTTTGACAGATGCACTTGGCAAAAGCCAACCAATCCAGAAGGAAGTGGTGGAAGAATATTCATATCAAAATACACTGGAAGGCAGTAAAAAGACTATAATACAGGGCAGTTTGGATCTCTTATTGGTAAGGACCAATATCTAATGAAGCATTATATTTATTTATATCATACTTGTGGTACATTGCTAAAAGTTTTAAGTATTGGCATATATTTCCTACATAGCTACAATTGAACTTGAAGTTTTATTTCTCATGAGGAAATTATGGGGCAGTGAGATTTCCATTCATTTGTTGCATCCAATAGTCAATAGTGTGAAATTGATTTTTTGTGCCTGCACATAGCTCAATATTTATGTGAATCCCTAATGGTTTTTCCTTTTCCAAGAGTTATATCTTTAATTCCTAATGGTTTTTTTCCTTTCAAAGACTTGTATCTTTACTTTAGCATCCTTGCTGTTTGATATGTAGCCTTGTGACAAGCTTATGTCGTATCTTGGAGCATGGTGGAAACTTGGAAATTCCTTTTGCACTGAACAACTAGCTTTCTTTTAATAGGTCCTCGGTAGAAATTTATTCTGTAGGTGGATGGCTGAAGTCCTTGAGCATCTGTTGGTTTAGGACTTCTGTGCTATGCTACCATATACGCAAACTTCAGAAAACTTGCGTCTTTTATTCACATTTCATAAGAAGCTGCTCGGCTTTTGTCAATATTACTCAACTATATTTTTTGTTTTCACTACAATATCAGTTGTTCTATGTTGCTGCAGACCTGCAGTTACTTTTTCTTTTTCCTGCCTTTGCTTTTGTACATGTAATAGCATTATGAAGGATTTACATAGTAGATTTCTATATTTTTATAGCCAAATTGAGCATGTGCATTGGATTGTCCCATGCTATTCAAAGGAGAGGTACTCTTTGTGTGCTAACCACGAATAAGACTGCTCATGTTGTACAATCTGCTTACTTTGCAATTTTGTTTTGAATTTTATTCTCTCCTTTTCTGTATTTTGTGAATTTCTGTAGTGTGAACATCATCTACTAAATGCAGGATTTTCGTCAGCTTCTTGATGATAATTTAGAGTTTCTAGCAAAGTTGACAGACTTAATAGTTGATTGGGTGCAAGAAGGTTTCTAAGGATTTTTTCAAAAGCTTGACGAACAGTTTCTTGTACTCTGTGGAAGAGGTTTTATTGCAAATCCAAATTCACGTCAAGTAGATGCTGTGCAAATGGACAAAGTGCAGGCAGGGCTAGTCCTTGTGTTGGCTCAACTTTCTGTATTCATAGAGCAGAGTGCAATACCTACAATAACAGAGGTAGCTGAAATATCATATCTGCATTTGCAAGGATAACAGCATTTTTCTACAGTTATACGTTAGATTGATAGTCAAGTCAACAATAAATATGTCAGGAAATTGCTGCTTCTTTTTCTGGAGGCGGTACCCGTGCTTATGAACATGGACCACCATTTGTGCCTGCAGAGATATGTAGGATATTTCATTCAGCTGGTGAAAGGTTTTTGCTACTTGTAAGAATTACAATCTATTTGATTTTATGGCTCTGTGAACATCTTTTCTTAACCATGGACAAAGGTGTGTTGGTCAAAACTATACCTTAGGACTTATTTTGGCTCACATTCATACTGATTCATATCAAAGGATTTTTGTTTTGTTGTTTTTCCCATTCTGTATTAGTTTTGATCACAAATTGATTTTCCTGTTAAAATATTGATCATCTCATGCAAGCTGACTATTGAATAAGCGAGAATACTAATGGTATCTCTCCTTATTTTATACCTTTAATGTTTGATCTAATTTATGCAATATTTTAAATTTTCTAACATCCTGCTGTTTTAGAAAACTTGGGTTTCTTTATTCTAATTTTGACTGTAATGTAATTTGTCTTCAAACATCCATATTGTTACACTAATTAATTTCTGTTTGCAGTATATAAACATGAAAACCCAGAAGATATCAGTTCTCTTGAAAAAGAGGTTCATTACACCTAATTGGATTAAGGTGATTTTCATTGCTAACTGTTTTACTCCCTTAGCAGTTGATGGATGAAATTAGATTCTTATTTATTTAATTATCATGTTGACTGTTTGATAATTTGACAGCATAAGGAACCACGAGAAGTTCACATGTTTGTTGACCTGCTCCTTCAAGAGGTCAGTAAATTTATTAGGTGGTTCTGCATTATTTTTCATACAACTTTCAAATACATTAACTTGCTGGTAACTCTGTCCTCTCTAGTTGAAAGGATACTTCTTTTCTTCTTTTTCTGTTATTGGTGTTTATGTGATTTAGGCTTGGTAAGAGCATGAATAAGCTGGGTTTCTGTATTTGCTGCTATCAATGATATATACACATATACCTAAAATGAACCATCAGATGTTAACAAAATGTTTTTGGACTAACTAGCAATGTAGCTTAGATCCACTTGGTTTATAAGCCTAACTCAGCACCTGAAAAACTAGTGCTTCTTACACAGCCTTTTTATGTTGTAGTCTCTTCAAATTGAGTGGGAATACCCGATCCTTTATTGTGCTAGAGTCATGCTAGCTTCATTTTCTTTTAAAGAAAAATGTATTTGTGTTAAAGAAGAAAATGATGAACATTATCAAATAGTTGTTTCCTTGTGCATGCCAGAACAAACTTCTAGGAGACAGTTAATCTAAGTCCATAAAATGGCTGTTGAAACATAAACTTGTATTAGCTTCTCCCCTGGATCCTCATGATTTTGACGACCCTAGAAAGCTAAAGTTGCATTCTTATGACATTTGAAGATCCCGATAGCAATATTTTATCTGTAATGAACAGTTTAGAACTATTTTAAGTGGGTTAATTGTGGATCATTTAGCAAATATGGTTGAAAAGATTTTATGGCCTATCAAAGTGCAAAACTTGTTGCATTTAAATTCTATTTCTTTGAATGCTTTAACATACAGATGAATTTTGAGCAGCATTCTTCATTTTGTTGCAGTTGGAAGCTGTAGGAATGGAAGTCAAACAAATTTTACCTCATGGACTGGTTCGGCGGCACCGCCATTCCGAAAGTATGGGAAGCACTAATTCATCACGTAGCAATCCAATGCGTGAGGATAAATTAACCCGGACAAATACTCAACGTGCCAGAAGCCAATTTTTAGAAAGCCATCTTGCTAAGCTGTTTGAACAGAAAATGGAGATATTTACTAAAGTACAGCACACACAGGTTAGAATTTGTTGATCATTCTACGAATGCTAATCTCAACACAGATGGACAATCACGAAACCCATAGGCAATATCTTTTTATGGTTCCAAGATCCCTAATATAGCAAGGTAGAGAACAAAAAGCACTCGTGCTGATTAAAAGATGCACAGAAAATTACTCACATGGATGTAAATGTCTCTTTTTGAGGCGTCCTTTAACAAAAAAAGTCTAGAACCTAATTAGTAGGAATTGTTTTTCACACTGTTATCATTGTCACTAACCTAATTATTCGCCATTTTTCAATATCAAACATTTCTTGCCATTGCCTTAAAACTTATATAGCTTAATATTTGAATTTTCAATGAGCTTTAATTTATGATTGCAGGAATCAGTTATATCAACCATTATCAAATTCTGCCTCAAAAGCTTACAAGAGTTTGTGCGGCTCCAAACATTTAACCGAAGTGGGTTTCAACAGATTCACTTGGATGCTGAATATTTGAAGCACACCCTGAAAGAATTTGTTGATGATGAAGCAGCAATTGATTTCCTCTTAAAAGAGGTAAGTGACACGTCACCTATGCAAACTATGAAATCAACATTAAGATACTTGAAATCTTCATTCCGATGAGGTTTAATCCTTTAACCATTTAGTACATACACTTATCATCTATTTTCTAGGCGTTGGAAAATCTTCTTTGGCGTTCTATCCTGCTATTAGCATTGAATTATTTTGTTATTATATTTCAATATCCATTCAATTCTATGAATAGCTTGTTCTATCAGCTCTAATGATGGGGAAAATCCAACTAATAGTAATGACGCTAATAAACATGTGTCATGGTTGAGTCCATGCAGATTAATAATTTAATCTCTTTAATTTATTCTTAACAAGTATTTGCTTGACAACCTAAATCCAGCCATCGAATTAAATTTCTTTTAGTGAGTACTTTATGGACTTTTATCTTAATAATATGGGAAGTAGTCGATAGTTTCCCAAAGGGTACTTATGATATGCACAGCTAGAAATTGAATTTTATTTAAGTTTTTGGCAACAATGGAAAGAGAGTTGACAAATTTTGAAGTTTTTCAAGGTTTAATATTTTTCAATCAAGCTGCAATTTTGGAGTAGATTCACTTAAAATGTTTCGGTGACTTCATGAATACCAACTTTTGCCAAATGTATCGTTTAAATTGACAAATCTTCTTCCTGGGCAATTGGACCAGAAATTACTGCCAAAATTTTATCTGTGCAGGTTGTTGGTGCGGCGCATGAAAGATGTCTTGACCCAATTCCCCTCGAGGCTCCCATATTAGATAGACTGATCAGTGTAAAGTTATCGAAGAGCAAGGAGCAGAGCCAAACTTCTCCTTGATGTCAACTCTCAGATCGGAAAGGAGGGAACAATGTGATTAGCGTACAAAGTTCGAGTTGCATTTTTGCACTCGGGGTAGAGCTTGGGTACCTGGAAAATATCAGATTCCTCATTTGTCATCTCGTCCGACTTTCCTTATTTTCGATCACAACTTAAATTCTTCGAGAAAGAGGAACGTGTGCGCGCTAGACCGATTGTGTTGATGGCTGAATGGTGTCGTATGTATGCAAACTGTACGTATCTGATTTGCTCCTTTTAATTTTAGATCGTTGCAAATCGATACAACATTATCATCCAAAAATTGCTGAAAAATCATTCCGTGGCATGATGCGATGGGAAAGAAGTGAGATGCTTTTTCATTCGAAATTTACGTACCGTAAATTAGATATATGTGGTGTTTGAATTATTAAAGATGTTGGATTATTTTCATTTGTATTTTTTTGAATTTTATTTAAATTAGATATACGTGGTGTTTGAATTATTAATGATGTTGGGTTATTTTCATTTGTATTTTTTTAAATTTATTTTAGTGTTTGATGAGAGCTTTTAGTGGAGTCGGATTGTTTACCTTTGAAATTTAATTAAAATATAAGATCTGGATAATTGGATTATAAAAAAAATATTGAAAAATCTTTCTAATTCTTTATTATCGCTTTCTCACTGATTTAAAATTTAATTTCATCTCGAAGCTATCTTCTTCTCAATTTTATTATTTAATTATTAATATTATTATATCATTTGATAAAAAAAAACTAATTTGACAGGTATGCTATACACCATTGAATTAACATTGCGATTAATCCTAAAATAAAGAGTGAAAAATTCAAAGTATTAAACTTTGATCGAACAAAAAAATCCCTTTCATAAAGAAAAACTTCCAGAACAGCGGCGAAAATTGGAAAGGTTTGAAAGCATGAGAAGAGAAGATTCAACTCCCAAAAAAGACTTCTACTGCCAGTTGTTTTCCAACGGAATTCCAATAATGCCCCACACTAAAGATATGCAGTTTTCAGTTCGAAGGGGTATGAATGAAAAAATGGAGCCTTCGTCACAGCTCTCAACCGTGTCCTTTATAAGAGCTCTTGTACTTGCGATGTTTCCCCTCGACTTCCTTTCTACGCCCACCTACCCTGCCTTCCACCACAAACCCTAGTCCTCGATCTATCTCGCGCGCGCGGAGGTCTTCGATGGCGTGGTCGACTCGCTTTCTGACGGCGGTGGCGTTCCTCTCCGTCGGCGTCGTCTTCGCGCCTGACGTATTCGGCTCGGGCCCCGACGCCCCCGCGGCCGCCGTCACCGCCGCTAAGCTCCTCCACCTGCTCGCCTTCTCTGCCGCCTGGGGATCTTCCCTCTGGGTAACCTTCATCGGCGGCATCATCATGTTCAAGTAAAATCGATCGATCCCCTTTCCCAACCCCACCTTTTTTGTTCCAGTCATCGATGATGCAGAAAACTGACGAAGATGGAACTTTTCTACCATTCTCTTTAATCGTATCGATTTGTGTGCTAAACGCGTGGTATATTGCAGATATTTGCCGAGGCACCAGTTCGGCAACCTGCAGAGCAAGATGTTCCCTGCCTACTTCACGATGGTGTCTGTGTGTGCCGCAATCTCGGTGGCCGCGTTCGCTTATCTGCATCCGTGTAGGACGGCCTCGACGACAGAGAAGTATCAGCTCGGTTTCCTCCTCTCTGCTCTTGGTTTCGATCTTTGCAACCTTATTGTCTTTACCCCAATGACTATCGAGGTAATCATCCAACTGATCTGCTAATGGTTACGTGACATCTATCATCATCAGTTGAATCTATTTGGTTCTTCATGTTGATAAGGTAATCTAGGAATTGGTCTCCTGTTGAAAGTATCTATAAGCGTTTCTTGCATCTGTAGTATTATGCCATTGATGAATGGATATATCTACCAAGTTTGACAAGTGATGCTGAAACTTGTTTGAACACCTTCGATAGTTTCAACTTTCAAAATTATCGAAATGTTCCCTAACTCATTGAAAGTCTTATCATAGTGTTTCATCTCTAAAGAAACTGCCACTTGTCAAGTAGAAATTATAAACTGTTCCATACAAGCAGTTCCATTAGTAAACGAAATTTGAAGATATAGAGGGTGTTTTGAATAAGTGTATAAACTGTGGCAGGCAAAATGAGAATTTGTGTATAGCGGGTGAACAATTTTATTGATTAAATTGCATTTGCATTTTACTTTTATATGAGAAGATATTTCACAATTGAGATTGGAAGACTCATTTCTAAAGTGATAGCAAGAGCAACAATTACATGTTTAGTTCTTTGATTAAATTGCTATATTGTGATATGGAGGCTTGGATGTTTAAAACATCTAGAACTGAATCATGTCTTGAAGTGCATTAGTGCATGTTTGTTGTCTCTTAAAGGCCAATTTCCTAGAGGAGGGGAAATAACTGAGATAAAATGGAGGTAAACAAAAAAAAAAAAAAAAAAAAGAGGAAAGGCTGGGGAAATGATTAATATACTAGTTTTGGTAAAAAAGAATGATTTCTTGTCGAAATCATTAACGATTGTATTCCACTGTAATCAAATGAAAGAAAATATGTGAAGTTGGAAAAATATTTCCCAGTCTTTCTTGTCTCCTACTTGAGTGGAAATGAAGAAACAACGCATGGAGAAACTTTTCCTCGAGTACCTTTCCTTCCATATTCCCTTCATTCATAGGAAAGCCTTCTATACCATGAACTATGCTGAACTTTATGATAAAAGCACAATCGATATTTATTTTCTATGCAAAAAATAACTGTTCTAATTAAACCCAGTAACTTATTTTGAACAGTTTGTTTTCTTAGATTCATGCAAGTCATACATATTCATATCTTCATTTTGTCGCAGATGATGAAGAAGAGGCACAAAGTTGAAAGAGATATAAACATCGGCGACGAAGTCGGAGTTTCAAAGAATATGGAAGCAGCAAAAACTAATGCACAACTAAAGTCCATGAACAAAAAGTTCGGAATGATTCATGGTTTGTCTTCGCTTGCCAACCTCATGGCATTCGGCAGCCTGGCCATCCATTCATGGTACCTAGCTGGCAAGCTACATTTCTAAACACAAAAAGCGAAAACATCTACAGTCTCAACTGATTTATCCATCCATTCATATGTATTAATTATATGTATGATTCACCCTTTCCCTACTGCTTCTGGTGTGAATCCTTGTTAATGAATTTATAAAATTATCTCACATAGGAGAGGAGAGTATTAAGAAACTCCCATCTGTTTTGTTCCTTTGTATGAACAGTGTGATTTCAGAGTTGCAAAACAGTTAACATGCACTGCAAATCATCGCAGAGCTTGGTTTGGTCGAGTTAATGTTGTCATTTTACTTGTGTTTTCTTCTCCTTTTTCTTTTAAATAGAACTATAAATGAATCAAGTGTTCAGTGATAAGTTTGATGTTCAATTTGATAAAAATTTATTTATATTTGATAAATTAAATGAATAAATTTGAATATACATATTTGATTTATTAATACTCATGAATAATATTCGCGAGGTTGGTAAATTATGTCCGAATAAAATTTGTAAATTATGTTTAGGATGCGATTTATTTATGAATTTATTTGAGTTTAGTTGTATTCATTTGAATTGTTTATACAATAAATAAATTTAACCTATGAACTTAATAGCTTTTAAATAAGTTCGATTTGATTAAAAAAAATTCAATATTAATTAAATAAATCAAGTTGACTTAAAAAAATCAAGTCAAATTTAAATAATTTAATTAGTTTTAAATTTGATTAAATAATTTTAAACATGATTTAATTTAGTTCCAGTTGTATTTTCAAATACTGAACGCTCGGTGTATATATAGCTAGACTATTTATTATCATAATAATTTTGATATCTGCTCTTCTAAACAAATTGGGTGTTTGGTCTAGTGGTATGATTCTCGCTTCGGGTGCGAGAGGTCGCGAGTTCGATTCTCGCAACACCCCT
>JBAMHZ010000008.1:6383823-6407586 GCA_037177395.1 Alpinia galanga | reverse complement strand
ACCTCTCAGTGTAGATTTAAATTGAAATTTTTTAGATTTTGAGGAGTAAAGTAAAACATCTAATTTAAGATATATATATATATATATATATATATATATAGATATATATATATATACATAGAGAGAGTTTTTTGGTATGATGAGCAATTCTTTGTGTGATGAACAATATAATCAATTCTCTGAGTTTGTTGAGGTCACCGTTGCTATCCTTTTTGTTGAATTATGATCAGATTGCGACTCAGTTAGTGTGTATTTGTGTACTAATGCTCAAGAATAAGTCTTCACCATATTATGAGATCTTCATATGCATCCGTGTGCAATGCACATTAACTTTCTTGTGCGACTTACCACCGTCGTTCGCTGTCATACGATTGGAATTTGACCGCGATTTGGTCGGCGTAGGAGTCCGATTGAACTGCGATCGGATTTCAGCTGTGATTCAGTAGGAATTTAGCCAACTCTGGTCGCCAATGGCTACGGCGCTGTGATCACGATTTAATCGGATTCCAGCCAAATCCGATATCAATCGAACGACGCCGACATCCCTTCAGATTCAGGGGTTGGACTATAGTATCGTTGTCGTATATATCAATCGAACGACACCGACATCCCTTCGGATTCAGGAGTTGGACTATAGTGTCATTGCCATGTGTGTATATCTTACACAACTTATTCGTAAGCACCTCCATTATTTACCGTCCGATCGGATGAATATTATAGCCCAATCCTTGAACACAAGGAGATCAAACGATAGATAATAAAAGTGCTTATGAATGAGTTGTGTAGGGTAACACACATACACACATATATATATAGTGCACAAGCGATCGGACGATGAATAACGGAGGTGCTCACGGATGAGTTGTGTAGGGTAACATATATATATATATATATTTGCATACACACGATGTATTTTGTATTGGGTGGATTGCAGGTTAATCACTCTATATATATACGATATATACTTGTGAATTGTAGGCCGTTCGCTCTTTATATATATTTATGATGTATTTCGTATTAAGTGGATGTGAATTGTTCACCTCATGTATATTAGATATACCTTTACTAAATGAATTGTAAGTCATTTATCTATATATATGCAATACATTCTTAACTAGGCAGATTGTGGATCATCTGCCATATATAGTATATATGTGGATTGATAAATTAAATCAAGAATACTTGTACGGAAATAAATGAGAAAATAATAGTAATGATGAATCTATCTAAGAGTTGATTTAAGAAAAATTTATGATAAAAAATTAAAATTCTTAAATTGGCTCAAAATTAAGATCCTAGTTAAGTATTAATATCTGTTCCTTGGATTCGGTTATGATATATGTCTTTTGATATCAGAGTACTGGTGAAATTTATTTAGAGGTATGCATTTAGTTAGTTTGGTTAGTTTTGTATATATATTGTTATAGCAATATTGCAGTTCACATGTGGCAAGTGAAGCTGGCTTCACAGCAAACCTTGGGCGTGTGGTGGATGACAACTAACTTGTATAAAAATTATGTGATGGTATTAGTTTTTTTTTTCTTAAAAAAATGTATTGTAAAATAATCAATTCGTGTCATCACATTTATACATCTGTATTGTGTCCATTTTGGGTTTTGTTTCAATTATTGTGTTTCAGATTAGATTGTGCTGTCAGATTATGTCTAATATTGCCAGCTCTACTTAAAATGCATAAAATTTCATTTTTCATATTCAAGACATACCTGCCGTCTCCGAATGTAGCAGGAACGAGCTATCACATAACAAGGAAGGAAAAGGCCAGCAACCTGGAGAGATACCTGCAAGTAAAAGAGCCAACCGTTTGCATATTTACATGAAATTCTCCATAATATGCTACCATGAAAATAGGAGAGTAAAATCTTTGTCCTATTGCAAAATTGTTAAAGTTTATATTGCATAAATATCATCTCATGTTGATCACAGATTGGACGTTTCATTGATTGAAATTGAAAAGGGAATCAACTGAATCTAGCATATGCTTATATCAGAAGACATACAGGAGAAGGATAAAGCCTATTAAACTTTAACATGATAAGCAAAATGACAAAAAACATGATTGAAAAAAGGATCATATCTTTTGTTTTTTTTACTCAAGAGGTAATAATTAACATGAAGACTGAATTTCTAGTTATATTGGATTTCAAGCTCTCGGTTAATTGCTAGCAAGAAAGTTGTCACCATTTTGATTTACATTAATTAAAATGGAATTAGTTGTAGGGGGTTAGATTATCTTGAAAAAAGTTGATGATCAACTTGATCTCATGAAGTACTATTCATTTGGACTATTAGAATATAAATAGCAAGACAGGCGTTGATGTATTTCCTTTTTGGATAACTCTCAGGAAATGCACAACATCTAAAACTAATCTTCCATAAACAAGTGCATGGTAGTCTTCACTTTTTTCCCATTTTTTGTTCATATTAATTAAGCAGATCCTTTCGATAAAATTAGTTTAAAATAAGGTTAAAAGAGCATCTAATTGATGGTTTATGTCCTGTTATAACTAACCTATTTGCATCAGCTCTGAGTAGATTTCCTGTAAATTATCTAAAGCCTAACTATCTGATTCAAAATGAAGGCTAAAACAAGACTCAAGCTTAACATAGTCAAAAATTTAATTCTATTTAGAATTATTCTAAGTTGTCCAAGTTATTAATTTTTATAATTTGTTAGAACTTTTAAAAAAGTTGTTTTTTTTCAAAAAGTGTGCTAGGTTTTAGTTAAGATAATTAAGATTTATAAAGAATGGGTCATATTATCCGACTATAAAAAGAGGTTAGGATGTTTAAGTTAATATAATTTTCAATTTCTTTCACTTTGGGTGAGGATCAATAACTTTTGATTGTATTTTTGTCTTTCATTTTGTGGCATCAAATCAAATGATATCAGAGCCGAATTCCTAATTCGGTATTCAATACTTTAACATTTATCCTCTTTGTTATTGATTTTCCTTATCCTCATTTTTTCCTCCACCACCCACCATACCTTCATTCGTTGTTACTATCCAGCCCAATCTATTCCCTCTTTGAATGATCATTATTATTATTTTTTTTTGCTACCAATCTACCCACCACAACCTCATCATAAGTATTGCTTCATCTTCTCCATCATCACTTTTTATTGTGAATTTATTTTCTCCTTGTCACATTGTTTCCTCCACTGAATTTAATTGTCATCTCTACCTTTCATCATTTTATTTCACCATCATCATTATTTCTCTCTTCTCACCCATTCTTGAAGCCCTTAGAGCTAGCTCGGTTAGTAAGTGCAAAGAGGTAACTCTTAAGTGGGCAGGGATCAATTCCCAGGGAGGTCATAACTCTAGGCTATCGACTGACCTCCTCCTTTGCACTTGTCATACCTGAGTTCCTGATTTACCCCCCTCCTTGGTAGGGATAGCTGAGGGGGGCCGCTAATGTGGTGATTCCACATTTTTTTCTCTCACCCATTCTGGAGCTCTAACTAAATTTCTATGCCTTCTTAATGCAATCAAGAATTTAATTCTATTTAGAATTATTCAAGGTTGTTTAATTTATCGATTTTTATAGTTTGTTGAAACTTTTAAAGATGTTATTTACTTTAAGAAAAATCTAGGGTTTAATTAGAAAAGTTTGTTATTTGTTAGGATCTAATATAATGGACAAGCTTTTAGTTAATACAATTTGCAATTTCTTTTTCTCTAGACGAGAATTGATAACTTTCTTCTTCATCCATTCGTTGTGCTACGCCAATGTGTATACTAAATGAACTTCACTGTGATTACCAACTTACTTCCAAAATAAAAATCCAAATAATCCTTTCAGACACTTGTCTAAGTATGTGCAGCAAAAAGATTTAGCAAAACTGAAGTCAGTGCACGAAATAAAAATACATCTTAATAAAAAACAAGAGTTAGAAGGCAAGAACACTGAAGTACAATGAGATGCCTTTCTATACAAAAACATCTCAAGTTAACAGATGTGGTCAAAAGAGTCTTCTCTCCAAATATGTACAGGTTAGAGGGAAATGCCATCAAATGAAATTTGAGCTTAGCTTACAATGATAAAATACTAAAAAGGTTTATACACTAGAAATTTGAGCTTAACCACTAAATCTCAAGAAATTTGAGCTTAACCACTAAATCTCAAGAAATTTGAGCTTTACCACATTCAGCTACATAAACATAGTCCATTTTGTTCGAGTTATCAGGCAAGTCAATGTCAATCTTTTATATCACAACTTCCTGATATGATTTTCCAACATAATTTTGTGATATTGTGTGATGATGTTGGAAAAGTGTGATGACATCAATACTTAAGAATTTCTTGTATAGTTGGTATTTTAGTAAAAAAAAACATTATGACATTCTTTACTCTGTATAACTAAATTACTAGAAGAGTATTCACATTTTGCAACCTAAGGCTGCGTCTCCTATGAGGAAGGAAATGAGATGAAAAAAAATACCAATAGTGAGAAAAAAAAAGAAGCTATGGATATCCAATAAAAATATTATGTTCCACATGTTTCCTATAAGGATGGAAAATCACATGAAAAAAGTGATGCCACCAATTGCAGTCAACCACAAGAGAAAAGTTATATAAAAAAAATTTCCACTAGTTTTGGCCAGACAGGGTTTGGTTGATTTGGAGACATTTAACTTCTTCAAGAAATTTTTCCCTTCAACTTTTTACTCCCAAGATAACAAGGCAAAAATTATAGTTCCCATGTTTTCTATCACCTACTTTTTCCATCCCTAACTTTTTCAGTCTTAGGGAAAATGACCTAAAAGTTACCAGGAAGGAACATAAAATCATCTTACATCACATATTGATGATATGTCCTGCATCATTCCAACTTCCTTCATTGCATTAAGAACTTGTCGGATAAAGAGAAGCAACATCAACTGTAAAAGGCCAGAAACAAAAAATTAGAAATTTCATACTTAGACGGAAGGGACAATTCAGTTGTGACAAAACAATCAAACATACAATTAGAGCAACTGTATGACAAAAAGCGATCCCACGGGAACTAGCAGCAGCATAATCTTCATAATCAGCATTTAGCAATTCCTGTTCTGCAGCTGAGATGGCAAGTAAATGTGACTCTCGAAGGTCAAATTGTGAACTCCAACTTTGCCTGGGAAGATAGTGAGTTATGATTAGCTTCATGATTTGAGAATTTGTAGAGAAGAAAAAACATATCATTAATTTGAGGAATTCCCATGACAAGTAACAAACAGCTTAAGTGGTTCAAATGTAGTACTGCTGCACAGAGAAATAAAAATATAGAAAATTAAAATTTTCGTTAATTGGCAGATAAGATAACAAGAGGGGGTTGAGGACTCTTTTAAAGACCCTAACATTGGCCTATTCCCCTAAAAATTAGACAATAAATTATCTATCCCCTAGCTACTTAGTAACAAATAATTACTTTCTGAAATAACTTATCCTACTAAAATATAAATTTTCCTATTTTGTCTTGACTTCTCCAAATAAAAATCCACAACTTCTAAACTTCCAAATTTAAAAACTTCCTAATTTTAAAACACATCAATTACACCTAATGAATTCTGATTATAATATAGGCATTTAATTGAGTAGCATAATAGGTACAACTCCTGCACTAACTAGACTACATAACTCCTTAATGATCAAATCATTTGAATTATAGATGGTATGACAGATAGAGATTCCAAAATCACGAGTCATTGGTCAGCAGACATAAGCAATAACTTCCCAAATTTAATATGATGCTTAACAAAACTAAGAAAAAGTAGCTTATAGAGTGATCCAGACATTTATTACTATCTGAAGAACATAATTGCTAATATACACCGTAAAGTCTACTACCCAAGACCCGGATTTGATCTCAAATCCACGATCCCTCTCCTCTATACATCACCCTCAGTATCCACTCGGTTCATCCTCTCCTCCAACCTCTACTTCTGTGGCAATCCCCACTGCTAATGGTTCAAATGTGACAGATCCTTCCTCGCATCCTCCCCCACCCTCTATCCTGCTACTCCTTCCTCTTCGTGGCATTCTCTACTTCTTCCCTCCCTCCGGTTCCCCACGACCACCTCACTAGTTTTTCCTCCTCCCATCTTCCTCCATCCTATGTCAATGACTTCATTTATGGATCCTCCACACTGTTTCATATCTGCTATTCTGCACTATACTTACCTAATGTTCCTTCAACAGGTAAGCATACCTCCACAATGCATCCAACTGTCAACTCTATTTTATTGCTATATTTAAGACAGTTGTCTAAATGATATCAGGATCAAAATCACATAGCAGAAAAATCAAAGTATTAGTTGCACCAGAGCAGTAGGAATAGTGAAATCAGAATGGAAAAAATTAAAAACAAGACAGATAGTAAAAGCATTTATAAATAGATTACAATAGATGTTCTAAAATTTTAAGAAGAATTTTTATCATCCAATTGTTAATAATGCAATATAAAAATAATGTCATATTTATTAAGATGACATAAATAAATAATAAAAAAATCACAATCATTAATAATAATATTTTTAGCAAAGATTTCTCAATAACATGTTGATGTATTTTTTAATAAAAGCTGTATTTATTTATAATTGAATATTACACAGTTTAGTCGACTCTCTAACCTAAATCAAATTGGTCTTTTACTAGAAGGGGCAATTTTAGAATTGCTGCTGATTACAAAAGATTATCACATTCTCTTGATCCATAATAAGCTCTCTCGGTCCACAAAAAGCAAGCTATCAATAGCAAGCGAGAGAAAATGGGTGAGTGTGAACGCAAGAGAAAGATGGGTGAGTGTGAGTTGAATGACTGGTCCTAGATTCATAGTTATCAAGGCTAAGCAATTTAAAGGGCAGTGATGTTTTTTTCTCCTTTCTTTGAAGTTCCCTAAGAATCAAACTACTTTTTTGAAGTCATCTCGATTTGATCATGTTTTAACTTGATTTCATCCATTTTCACTCCCAATTTGACCAAATTTCAATGAACTGCATTAATTTTTTTAATGTAATCTAATTCATTTCTAGCTAATTTCTTTGAATCCCTAGTTTCTCTATACTTTCCCTCAATCTTTGTGAGATGCTGATTTCTTAGATCAACCATTGCCAACACCAATCTAGCATAGGCAATCCATATCAATAGCTGATTTTTCCAATAATTATTTAAGCCCCATCTTTCAACTAAAGAAAGCACCAAAAGTGGGGTTAAAAATATCAAAGACAAGTTGTGATGGATACTTTAAACATGTATATACAGCATTAATTAATAGCAAAACACATTAAAGAAAGTTAGGTTAAAAAAATTTTAAATCAGTAAAACTTTCTTCCTGTTCGCTAAGTAGTCTTGTCAAAAAATGTTTTGTAAAAGCGTTCACAGGCAACTGTGCATAAAATTCTTATGAATTGAAGATGAACTACGTGAACTTAATTGTGTCTATGGTGTTTGATGTAATTTCTAAGTACAAATGTTATTTGGTGTAAATATGAAAAGTTTGGTAGTTGTTCAAACTTCAAAGAGCCTAATCAAAAAATTCAACCAAAAGCCTACAACAGATTTCAAACAATTTCGAACACTTTTATGCTTGTACATAATATAAATATTAGCAAGTACCTGATATCAATTGTCGTTATATCGGGACCAATTTCACTTGAGGGGGAAACATAATCTGGAGCAAAAGCCTATTATAGAATTTTTTTTTCAGTAATCTATTTATTAAAAAAATAGAAAAACATGCTAAAAACGGTGTACATTCTCATGGAATCATTTGGACAGTAACCTGGCTGCAGATTTCACAAGTGATATTCCCTTTCTTGTTGCACCATTTCTGTATACATTTTCTATGCGCAAACTGTATAAACCAATACGAGAAAGTGAAATAATTACCAGACTGTTATAATACCAATTTACCATCAAATGAGAAAAAAAATTAACGAACAGACAAAATCAATCTCCCAGAAATCACATAACTGAGTGAAAATAATAATTAACCCAGCTTTACAAACAAAAAACTTGGAAAACCAAAGAAGTTAGACAAAAAGTTGAAATCGTGTAAAAGTTAGTTGCCAAAGTTGAGAAACAGAAGTGGGACCTTAACTCTAATACTCTACTAGAATGATTACCGCATGGTCATGTTATTTGTTTCCTTATATTCAGTTAATTCTCTTCCAGAAATATGCTATATGTTAAATTGAGTGGCAGTAATTTTCCATCAAAAAGCAGGAAAGTACTACGCAATTACAGTTTCTTATTAATGCAATAGCGTTCTGCTATAATTGTAGGGTTCTATAATGATACAAACGGATACAAAGAGGAATCAAAAAGAGATTGTGCAGGAGAAACATGACAAGAATAAGAAACCGAGTTTGGCAGTAATTATATGAACCTTGGTCCCCCACAATGCTTCTATTTGAGAGCTTTTAAAAAGAATGTCTATCAAGTATGTCCACACAATGAGTTGCCAAAAACTACATAATATTATTTTTTGAAAGCCATCAACCTGAGATGATAAGGAGAAGTAAAACACAAACAAAATCCAAAAAGAGGGGGGCAATGAATAACTATGGGATTTATTCCTTCAGACAAACAATGCCAAGTAATAGTTCATTGAATTTTCTACATATACAAAAACAGAGATCGCATATCTAAAATACACAAGAATCCGAGTTATGAATTCATAAAATAACAATATCAGCAATCAAATCTTATTCCACTAGGTGGAGTCGACTACATGGATTTTTCTATGCCATTGGATTCTATCTTCAACTATATCATCATCTATATTTAAATAAATTTTATCCTTGCAAACTAAGTCTTCTTTAGTCTTTCTCATCCTCATTTGATGTGCATACTTATCATATTTTCACATCGTTTAACTAAAGTATTTATTAATCGTCTAAGTACATATTTGAACCATCTTAAACATGTCTCCTAAAATTTTCCCTTAATAGGTGCAATTCCAACTTTCTCTCTAATATTCTTATTTTTTATGTTGTCCATCCTTGTATGTCCGCACATCCAACTTAACATCCTCATCGTTGTAATTCTCATCATTTTATCCAATATCTTATTCGAGTCGCCATATATTTCTCCTAATATTCCTACTTTCTTCTTAATATATTTTATTTTTCATCCTTTGACTTTTACCATTTAATTCTAGGAGTCATGCATACTTTCCTTCTATGTAAAAAGAAACTAACGCTACTGACCTAATTCAAAAAGTGAAAACAAAACCACATTTTATTATTATTATTTTTTTTTAAAAAAAAAAACTTTTGAAACACAACACTACGATTAACGGAGGAAAATTCTTCCAGAACCTTGTGGAGGGGAAGAGTTGAGGAGGATACAGATACCTTGAGGGTTCCAGTACAAGCACAAGGGGATTCCAAGTCGCATTCGTCCCCTTCCTCTTGGCAAATCCTGCACTCAACCACTTCGCCTCCCTTCTTACTATCGCCATTGGTCATCCGGCTCACCGAGCAAGCCGGTGCCGAAGTAACGCCGTATGACGCCAGCGATCCTTTGCCGCAGCGAGAAGAATCCAAGCACGCCTCCGATCCGACGACCGATTCGACACGCAGCATGAAATCACCCACCATCGCCTCTCCCTTCCTCCTCCTCCTCTCTCTCTCCCTCGCTCTCTGCTTTGGTACGGGGAAAAACAGTGCAGCACAGAGACTCAAATCGAGGGTTTTATATTTGAAAACCGATAGAATTCTGAGGAAAATTTCACTTTGCTCCCTCTTACAGTTTAAAAATATCAATTTCCTACAAAAGTTCTCGAAATCTATCCTGTATTTGCAAAATAACCTTAGATTCAAGTAAAGATTGCAGCATCATACGGCAAATAAAATCTGACAAATTCAAGGAGTAGAATAATAATTTGTAATACTTTATGGGATGTTTCTAAAATGACAGAGGGAAGACTATTCAACTCCTTCTAAACTTGCATTATTATTATAGAAACAATAAGATTAAACTAGGGGTGCAAATGAATAATATAAAAAATATCAAATATATATATACGTCGATTAAAAGTTTAAAAACTCTATTCAAAATAAAATTCAAATATGATTGAATTATAGTTTAAAATTGATGCGGCTGGGATTTTTTTGGATTCTCGAGGACGAAATGAGGACAGGTTCTCTTCAGACCGCAACAGTAAAAGGGTTAACTGTTTGAAGAAAATAGCCTCCTCCGGCTCTCCTTGCCTACCAAAATTAACACTAGGTCAAACAACTGTGGAGTCTCCCCCACGGCCCTCCGATGTCTAAATTAGAGCTTGAACGTGGTAGAAAAAAAAAAGATGAAAAAGACGGTAAGTATAGAAAAAGTAGTGAGTAAGAATTGCCTCCTCCCTTTTTTCAGGCAGCCTCCACCCTCTTTTTATTGTTGATGAGAGGAATCTTTCTCTCCCGCCTCTTTCTCTCCCACGATCCCCTCCTTCCTTCTGACATGGAGGGGCTTGAGGCGTTGAGAGCATCGTATATATGACAGGTGGCAGAATGTGAGAGGTCGAGGGCGTCGTGGGGAGATCGAATGAGGGAATGAGGTGTTCATGTCAGTCCGTTAACGGAGGCATCTTTCTCATTGGGGTATAAGGTGTCCTCGGAGTGCTATCATGTGCAGCTGTCCCTTTCATTCTTTAACAACCTCGTATGCGATAGCTTTTAATCCCATAGGGAAAAAAACCTTCTATGAGACCCTTATTGAAAAGAACGTCGGGTTTCTTGAAATGTCGAGTTGTTTTGTTGGGCTTGGGAGTTCGCTTGATAACAAAGCTGATCTGTCACAGTTCGGGAGTCTGTCTGTCAGACGAGCTGATCTGTCGCAGCTCGGGAGTCTACCTGTCGGGCGAGCTGATCTGTCTCAACTCGAAAGTATATCTGTCGGACAAGCTAATCTATCTTGGCTCGAGAATATGTCTGTCGGCCAAGTTGATCTGTCTCAGTTCGAAAATATAGCTGTCAACCGAAATGACCCATCTTCGCTCGGGAACTTGGTTTAGCGACATTACCCACACTACTTTCTTTTGACTCAGCCTTTCTTAGATTTGACTGTAAGGTCTAAGGAAGTTTTGTTGACTTTCTTTGATCATTATTATTTTTCAATTTCTGCTATATATGTCATGAAAATATAATAATATCAGTATGAAATGAAAATACAGTGAAAAAAAAAAAAAAATTGAATTTAGCTCTAAATTCGATTCCTACGTGATGCAGCTCAGGGGCTCAAATTAAAATAGCAAAAGTAGTTGGCCTTCGTTTATAAAAGTTTTTTTTTCCTTCAAAATACTCGTATAAGTTATTATTACTTATTTCACCCTTCCCTTCTCTTCCCTTCCCTTACCGTCCACATTAAAGAGGAACAGCGTACAAACAGAGATGGAAGAGGATGTGGACCTTTTGGCAACATGGCCAACTCAGAAATCGATAGATTAAAGCAATTGTTAGGTGGATGAGAAGCTCAATTATGTTTAATTTGTGCCCAAAAAATTAGGGGAAAAGACATAATTTGAGCCCCACAATTAAAAATAAAGCAACGAGGAAAAGGGACTGAACACCAAATTGACCTTATCCTTCTCTCTTCAACTTTTAATTTATTTGATAATAATTAATTGTTTTAAATGTTTTCTATTTATTTTTTAAAATTATTTATTTTAAGGACAGCGGCATGGAAAAATATTAAAGGGCATTTCGGCCCGTATAGAGCCAGGCCCTTTTTGGCCCATTTATCAGTGAGATTGGACGGTCGAGAATGGAGGCTGTCCGTTTGACGGCAGCGGATACAATTTGGAGCCGACGAACGGTCGAGATATTGAGTCGGAGGCCAACCCAAATCGGCCGAACTCGGCGGCGCTGGCTGTTGCTTCGATCGGAGGCTTAAAAAAACGGCGAACGAAGGAGGAGAGCTTTGCTTGATTCGTCGGATCGGAGTCCATTGAAAGATGGTAAGTTTTCTTGCTTTCGCCGCCGGTTCTGTTGTAATTTCTCCTATTGTTTTTCTGTAATTTGGCTTGATTTTGCTCCGATATCGTGCTCTGGTGGCGTCCTTTTCGGTTCCTTACTTGTTTTTCTTTCAACGTTTTTGATCTGGTATTATTTGGATCGTTTTGGTGGATCAATTGTTTTGTTCTTTATGGTGTGCAGACCATTTCAGTTCTAGGTTTGTGTGTTTTCTCAATTTGCAGAAAATCTTTTATATTTTTCCTCACTATTGTCGAAAGATCTATTAGTTTCTTTCGATCAAATATATCCATCTATTTGTTGCATTTCTTCCTTTAAAATTTTCTTTTTTCACATAATTACAGTGTTGCATCTGACGGTTCTTAGTTTTGTGCTTGGGAAATTATCTGCACCCAATTCGGTCTCCTTTTTCGATCTTTCAGTAAATAGTCGCATCGTCTTTCTTCACA
The DNA here is from genome assembly GCA_037177395.1 of Alpinia galanga. Classification (NCBI taxonomy): domain Eukaryota; kingdom Viridiplantae; phylum Streptophyta; class Magnoliopsida; order Zingiberales; family Zingiberaceae; genus Alpinia; species Alpinia galanga. The sequence goes on along the minus strand of JBAMHZ010000008.1, from coordinate 6,395,165 downwards.
ATGAGGGTTTTTTCTTGAAGCAAAAGGATTAAAAAAAAGTGTTCGGTTTCGCTAGCAAAGTTGAATGAGTTTTTCTCATTTTTTTGTCTCTTTGTTCAATCGATGTTCAGGTTCTTCTGCAGCCAGACCCGTTTCTTAATGAGCTTACTAGCATGTTTGAGCGCTCAACAGAGAAAGGATCTATCTGGGTCACCCTCAAGCGTTGTTAGTTGATCAATCTTCCCATTTTTGTTTTCACCAGCTACCTTTACTTAGTTTCAATTTTTAAGATGGAATATATAGCAATTTTATTTATGAGGTTTTTTTTTTGTTTTGTTTTGCCCTTTCCCCCCACAAATAGCATCTATGAAGTGCAAGGCAACTAGGAACAAAATGGAGACTAGTGGACAACCAATTGAGTATCGTTGCCTTGTTCGTGCTACTGATGGCAAGAAGACCATCTCTACTTCGGTAAGGTTTTAGCTGATGAACATTGTCTCTTAACTTCTAATATTTAAAAAATATGCATGCTTAACAATCATTGTTTGCACCAGTGGAAAATAGCTAAGTGCTTGTTAAAATTTTGGGTGTGATATTTTATGTCTGTTCTATACTAGTTAAGTGCTATGGAGGTTAATTGTTTTATATGCTTTTGATTCACTTGTTCATACATTTTCTTCTCCAGTCTTTCTTTCTTTCTTTCTTCCCTAAAGCATAATGTATCTTTTGCAATGATGTTGACACTCATGAACATCTTCCATGGTCACTTGCAGTTTTTGAGATTTTTTGAGAAGTATTTGGAGAAATAGTAGGAAGGTTGTTGTTTTAGATTGCTTCTGTTTCGATTGCTTATTTCCTGGATTAACTTTCCATAATATATGCTACTCTTATTATTCCTGTTGAGATGAGCTCCGCAGTTTATGCTGCCTGTGCAATTGGAAATAGGGATTTTGTAGGATTTTTCGTCTTTCAGCCCATGGATTAACATTTCAGTCTGTGGCTAACCATATCGGAATTCCAACCTCATTCCAGTAAGACATGATGGAGTTTGTACATGTTTCAATTTTTTGTTGTTTGTTTCTTTGATTATTATTCAGTCATCATTTATCAAGCTGTAGATGTTGTTCCACATATTGTTTGTTGGAAAGCATATTATTCTTTCCTACATTTCAAATACTTCTAGAAAGACTCTAGTTGATCTGTTATCATACTTTGGCTTATTGATGTATATTGAGTCTGCAATCTAGATGGGTCTCGCCAATAATTTCATTATTAAATTTTCTTTTCATTTAGCAGTTTGTTTAATTTGTACTCTGAATGGCCCAGATGGTTAGCTATACTGTGATGAACTTTAATCTTTTGGAAAAACTTCAACATGATAACTATCATTAAACTATGTTTTTATAGCAATATCATGATTCTTTTTTTTTTCTTCCTGACTAATCTACTTCACTTGACAATTGTAACTTGTGTCTTGTAGTGTTTTGGTCATCAAAAAATGAGATAGGATTTCTTTATCACTGCCCATCTAAAGGTTCCTACATAATGCAACCACTGGAGCCACCTTCATTAAAACCATCAAGTTGTATTTATCCCAACTATTTAGGGCCTATTGACCTCCGCAAAGATATATCATTAGTAATATTCAAATTCAAATCAATCAAATTTATTGTTATCATTTTAACTAGTGTTTTGAAGGGGACCTTTGGCGCAACGATAAAGTTGATGCCTTATGACCTAGAGGTTACGGGTTTAAGTCCTGGAAACATTCTCTTACAAAAGCAGGGTAAGGCTGTATACAATAGACCTTCCTCGGGACCCCGCGTGGCGGGAGCTTCATGCACCGGGCTGCCTTTTTTTTTTCTTCCACTTGTCTTGGTATTAATATTTAATACACACACTTATATGAAGGTCCATTGATAAGGCGATATGTGTCCGCAAGAAAGGTCCTAAAGCTTCATGTGAGATTTTTGGAACCTTGCACATCATCATCTTCGGGATAATTGAAGCATTTTTATCACAATTCCCCAGCTTGGAGAAAGTTACAGTGCTTTCTTACATTGCTGCTGCAATGTCTTTTGCCTATTCCTTAATCGGATTATGTTTGTGCTTGTTGGAGTTCTTTTCTCACCCTCAACTCAAAGGGACTCTACTTGGATCACAGATGGGAGCAAGCAATGTCTCCTTGGCCCCAAAGCTTTGGAGTTCTTTTCAAGCACTTGGGAACATTGCTTTCGCTTATTCCTTTTCGATGGTCCTAATAGAGATCCAAGTAAGATAAGTTATTTGCATTTACTTTCTTGTAACATCTTTTTCAAAGATAAGTGAATCCATTCCCAAAGAGTTGAAATGCAATAAAATCATGACCTATTTAGGATACACTTAAGTCTCCGCCTCCAGAGAATAGGACGATGAAGAAAGCGTCTATCTTTGGCATTGGTTTCACAACATTGTTCTATGTATCTCTTGGTTGTGTTGGTTATGCAGCTTTTGGGAACAATGCCCCTGGAAATATTCTCACTGGGTTTCAGGAACCCATTTGGCTCATTGAGATTGCACATCTTGCTGTTCTCATCCATCTCGTCGGAGCATATCAGGTAAGGGTCCCTTACAAATACTGCATATTTGCACTTTGTACAGATGTAGCTTTTTACAGTTTGAGTAATTGTTCGATCTATTAATTATAAGAAAAATTCAGGACATGCTACTAAAGAAAAAAAATACAAGTAAAATCTTCTGCAAGTTAACTGGCATTTTCAGTGAATATATAGATAGAAAAACCTGTCTGAAAGTTATCTAAAACCTAGTTCCTTGAATATTTTAACAGATATTTGCACAACCAATCTTTGCATTCTATGAGGAGTGGTTGGCTAGGAAATGGCCCGATGCAGGCTTCTTCCAAAGGGTTTATACCCTCAAGGCACCTTTCTCCAAATCAAGAAGCATAGAGTTCACACTTTGCAAACTTATTATGCGACCGCTACTCGTGACTGTTACGACTGCAGTTGCAGCAATGCTGCCGTTCTTTAACGCAATGGTTGGCTTGCTAGGTGCCTTGGGGTTCTGGCCATTGACGGTATATTATCCTGTGTCCATGTACATAAATCAAGCAAAAATCAAGAGAATGCATATGAAATGGGTTGTGCTGCAGTCTATGACCATAGTCAGTCTGGTTGTCTCACTTGTGGCAACAATCGGTTCCGTTGCAGACATTGTTGAACGTCTGAAGCATGCTGAACTATTCAAAATGAAACTCTAGTAGGGTAGACAGTTTTGTGACTGTTGATGATGAGCTGAAAATGTATGAGCCAGGTACGCAAGAAATTTGTTTTAGCAAATTGTCGCCTGACTTTGTTCCTTTTTCTGCTGAAACTGAACTCAAAATTCAGATGCTTCAAAAACTTCCTTACATCTGCTATGCGATATCTATTTGAAAAAAACTTTTCATCCAACTTGGTTGTAGTGATCACAACAGATAATTGCAAATTCTCTGGCTTAAAGGTATAAGTAGGTAATCAGACAGAGATCCTATGAATAATATAAAAGATATACTCAGTTCTATTGATCTGCACTAAGATTATGGTTCAAGAGGCTGGCCATTTGAATTAGATAACGCAACGTTTAAAGTATCATTATATCTTGAAATTTTGATCTTCAATTGGAATGCTACAATTTCAGTATTGTATTGGTGCTCAAGATACTTCAAAACATTCTAAGATCAACTTAAATGAGTGTTAATCTTATAATGTCACCTAGCTTGTTTATTTCTATATATCAAATTACCACTGGAAGTTGAACTTGTACTAACTCAACACAATTGATTGAGGGCACATATAGGTACAAGATTGATTTCTTGGACTTTGGTGATGGTATTTCAAGTGCTCAAATGACAACACATCTCTTCCCCTCCCCTATCATTAGGACAACATGAGGCTCAATGAGGTTCATACTACAGATTAACTCCCTTATAATTTCGATTTCAGTGTCTTAATAACTATGTGTTTAGTTGGTAAACTATCAGAGAAAGACAAGTACTAGGGCACAAAGATGAAGTTCTTGAACAGCAAAGTTCATCACATTTATATAGAATGGCATTTACAAAAATTCCATAAGTTCTACCACAAGGAACTGCAATGGGACCAAATTACATGATTCTAAATCTAGTTCCCAGCAGTTTATTTATTTCATTAAGCTACACCCTATGATTACTAGACAAGATCCTATTCCCATATTGCCATAGATGTCGTCGACACGCAAAAACACACGAACTGCTGAATAAAAGGTTAGCAGTTCTTGCTGGAGTTCTTTGTGCCAGCAACAGCAGTAGTAGGATCTGCATCAATAAGCATGTTGACCACCTCTCGCATTGTAGGGCGTGGGGACGGTAGCTTGTTGGTGCAAAGAATGGCAATTTTGAGCACCTTTCCCATGCTTTCTTCGGCAAAAATTGATACTCTGGGATCATAGATTTCAGTGAGATTTTGGTTATCAATATGGATGGACACCCAAGAGACAATGTGTTGCCCTCCAAAATGAGGATCAGTAGGGTTGTGGCCAGTGATCAATTCCAGCAGGACTACTCCAAAGCTATATACGTCGCTCTTCTCAGTAACCTTTAGTGAATATGCTAGTTCTACGGGTAAAAAGATGCAATTTCAGATATGATTATACACCTGGAGAAAAATATGTGCAATAAAAGTATCCACTGTCCAACATTCCTGTATGCTTTCTGAACTATAGCATGATGCCAACAATAACTGAGTTTTTTTTTTCTTTTTTAAAAGTATTCTTTAGGAAGAAGCATAAATAATGTCCTAGATGAAACACAATCTCACAATAAGATGTTGTAAAGCTTCATTTGGAGAATAATCAGAAATCACAGTACAGTATCTATTTAGCAGCAGTAGAAGGAACTAAAGCAACCAGATTCATGCTTGTATTAACATAAATCCTAAGACTTTTGTTTTATAAAATAAAATAAAATTGTGGTATTTATGATTGCTTGAGATAATAAGAATTGGAATATATGTGTAAATAACCATGTGAAGCACCTAAGTAAATCATCCAATAAATAAGATATTCTAAAGGGAAACTTCAACAATCCAATAACCTTTATGAAACAAGTACTCGTGACTAAGTTCAAAAATAGGGAGTGAGAGAAAATAAGGAAGAATGTTGGGCTAAACATGCTTTGGATACATACCTGGAGCTATGTAGCCATGAGTACCAGCAAAGCAACTTGAATATGAGGCTTCGGCATACTTGGCAATCCCAAAATCTGCAATCTTCGGTTCATACTCTTCATCCAGAAGTATATTCGATGACTTTATGTCCCTGTGAATAATAGCCGGAGAGCAGTCATGATGAAGATACATGATACCCTTTGCTGCCCCAAGTGCAATCTTGTACCGCTTGCTCCAATCCAACTCTGGCTTTCCACCCTTGACCTGCCTGTGAAGAGCTTGGTAGAGATTTCCATTTATCATATACTCGAAGACTAAGTAATTTGAACCCTTTCCAGTCATGCAGGCATAGAGTTTCAGTATGTTCCTGTGCCTGATCTGCCCCATGATATCCATTTCAGCTTTCAAAATTTTTGCACCTACCGTCTTCCATAGTTTCTTCACAGCAACAGCTCCTCGGTTCTTGTTCAAATCTAAGCGGTAAACTTTACCTGTACCTCCACACGCAATCAAGTTTTCTTCATCCAAGTTTGCAATCTCTTCTGGGTCTAGTTCTGTAGGGTGGAATGATTCAAGTATCCATCCTGAATCCTTTTTTTCTTCCAAATCCCTTATTCTGTGTCGCTCTTCAAGTTTGAAGTTTTGGTAGCTCACGAAGGATAAGCCAGCAAGAAGAATAAGCATTACCAGTAATATGCTGAGAATGAAAAGTATTCGCTTGTGCATTTTATCCTTTTGGCTATGGTTCAATCTACAAATGCTCAGATGTCTATACTTCTCATCATCGGCAGTTTCACCTATGCAGAGAGCCTCATTCCCAACAAATGCTTCATCTCCGGCAATCAGAAGAAGATCTGGTGGAATTGTTCCTGATAACTGGTTATCTGACAAATCAAGAGAACTTAGCTTCAGGGTTACTAAACCATTGGGGATTGAGCCAGTGATTAAGTTTTGCGAAAGATTAAGTGAATTCAGTGAAGAGAGCAAAGTTAGTGCTGCTGGAATGTTGCCAGTGAGTGAGTTTTGTGCAAGATTGAGATCTACCAAGCTACCACACTGTCCAAGTTCTGATGGTATTCTTCCTGTAAAAGCATTGCCTTCCAAATGCAGAGATGACAATTGCTGCAGCTTTCCTAGTTGGGAGGGTATCTGGCCAGAAAAGGAATTATTAAAAGCAAATAACTTTCGTAGCTGGGGAAGATCTCCAAACTCTGCTGGAAGCTGCCCAGAAAACTTGTTATTTTGCACATACAACTGAGTTAAATTAGTTGACATGCCTATAGCAGCAGGTATCCCTCCGATGAAGTTGTTATCGGCTACATCAATGATCATGGCAGATGGCAATCCCCAAAGTCCTTCTGGAACTCTCCCTGTGAAGCTGTTTTTACTGATTCTAAACCTCAACAAAGTTTTGCACTCGGCATATGATCCTGGGACCCCACCTGAGAAATTATTGTCAAGAGCAAGCAAGTATTCCAACTTCTTGTTTTGGCACAAGAACCTTGGGAAGTCACCAGAGAAGTTGTTCTCAGAAATATCAATTTTGGTGAGAGGAGAAAACCGACCGAAGTTGGATGGAAAGTCCCCAGAAAAATTATTCTCGTAGACAGAGAATGCAATGAGAAATTCCAAGTCTCCAAATCCTTTAGGGAGCTCACCCCAGAAACCATTTGTATATATGTGGAAGATTGTTAACTTCTTCAGGTTACCCATTGCAGGAGGAAGCTCTCCAGTGAACTGATTGCGTGAGATGTCGAATTCACGTAGCAGCGTGAGGTTGGCGAGCTCAGGTGGGATTTCTCCAGTTAAATTGTTCTGGTAGAGCTCAATCTTGAAAAGTTTGCTTAAATTGGAGATTTCTTTTGATAGTTTCCCTGAAATATGATTGCGAGAGAAGTCCAATGTTCCTAGTGATGTCAACTCATAGATGGTGGCTGGAATTTCTCCATGAAGATTGCATTTGCCCAAGAAAAGCAAAGTTAAGTTCTTCAAGTAACCTATGCTTTCTGGTATTTCTCCTGCATCAAAGCTGTTCTCCCCCAGGCCAAGTTGAACTAAGCCTGGCATTTTGCCAACCCATGAAGGAAACTTTCCAGTGAAGCCATTGGTTGACACATCAAGAACTTGCAAGTTTTGCAGAGCTGAAAGATCAGGCAGATGGCCACTGAAGTTATTTGAAGAGAGATTGAGGAAGGTGAGGCTTGAGCAATCGGCTAAAGTTGAAGGGACAGTGCCAGAGAGATTGTTTCCTCCGAGATCTAGAGTGGTCAGGTTGGGCAAAAGAGAGATTGATGGCGAAAGCTTGCCTGATAAAGAGTGGTTTCGGAGAGAGATGCCAATGACTTGGCCAGAATCAATGTCGCATTGGACACCAGCAAAATTACAAGGAGATTGGGAGGAGCTCCAGCTCTCAAGAACATTCAGAGGATCTTCGAACTGGTTTTTTATTTCAAGAAGCACATTATTCTCAGAGGATATCAATGAAGAGATGGGAGAAATGGAAAAGAGAATAAGAGCCGTGAAGAAAAGGAAGTGAAGGGAGGATTTCAGCATTGAGGATATTGATAAGATGAAAATTCCAGTATGAAATACAGTAAGTTCCACTCCTGAAAATTCTACCTATAAAAATGAGGACCATCACTGATATGAAAATTATCTTCTGAAGTGTTTAACAATAGGTTATAGATTATTGTCATAGAAAGTAATCTACAGAAATCATCATTTAATATAAAAAATTACTGAAATTAAAGGACAATCTTTATATTTGAATTTATATTTTGTAGTTGAATTGTGGAACTAAGAGATTGAGACATTCACTAATGGAGTTCAATCGCCATTTATATCCCTATGCAATGGAGGCAAAATCACCAATTAATACTCATATATGTATTGGATTTGAATCCAAGACCTCAGTGATAACTTTCAAAATTCACTACATGTTTGTGTCCCTAGGAATTGTAAGTGTTTTATATAAACTATAGATTAAGCTGAGTTTTGAACCCAAGACAACAATAACTCTGGATATTCTTGACCTTATTTTCTGTTTGATTTTCTTTTGATCCCAAGAGTGATCTCGAATTTAATGGTTGGAGGATCCTAATATGATGATCATGGTATGACAATAGTTTTTAAGGTCCATCACCAATCATAATAAAATCAAACCCATCAACTAGAGTGGTATTCAAGGTTTTAAAAGGTATTTCCAAATGATAGGTAATCAATTAATGCATAACACATGTGTGGTATGTAAAAGCATATACTAAAGATATTTATGTGGAGAAAAAGTGTCTAATTATATCTAACATATAACAGTCAATGCATCCAATTCATAATACAATATAAAGCATGGAATATAACAATATAGAATAGATCATATCTATTAACAACATCATATGAAGGTAATGTATCACATGCAAGTCAAAGGATTAAGTCAACACTTTATACATTAAGTGCTATCATATTAAGAGCTTGATTTAGCATTTAACAATTCCTATTTAGCGGAGAAAAATTATCACAAAAATTGTCATGAAGTTCTTAATCATCAAATGAATCGACCTATTATTTTCATTTTCACTGTATAGATTGCCCACCTACTCTGCATATGTGCTTGCTTGAAGGATCAATATATCATATGCGATTGCTCCATTTTTTTAAATGCTTTGGTTGCCAACGTCGCTTTTAAGAGCACTAGTAGTATTAGAGGATGCTATGTGATCATTTAAAGGTGCATACAGTATTTACACAGAAGTTTCAGAATATGGTGCTAGAGAAGAATGCGTATAATATCCCTTTGCAAACGTTTGAGTCTTATTTCAACATAGATAATCAAATGTTGTATGAGGAGAAAAATCAGTAGACCTTACAGAGGTGCATCTACCCAGGAGATTAGAGGCAGAAGATCATCTAAACACAAGAGAAGGTACTTGATACTCTATTCCAATGATAAAAAAAAAAGAAGCATTGTTGTTGTAGAAGAATCAGAATATCCAAATCTCATATCTAAATGAGTATAGTAAAATAAAACTAAGTGAATTTTGATCTTTTTAAGGAGCAACCTATCATAGGCCTCTGGTGTGAACCAAAATAATTTATAATTCTTTCATTTTTAAAAGAAATTTCAATATTTGAAACCTTTTAAATTTTTTTCATTCTTCTTTATTTTCAAAAATAAAGTTTAAAAAATATAATTTAATAATAAATATTATTTTACTCTATTTTTTTTTTAAAAGTTTTTATTTTTTTTAAAAAAAATTATTAATATTAGTCTAGTTCTAACACGGTGAGACGGAACCAAGTCTGACACATTGAAAATGGTAACAAGAGCACTTTAGGTATAACCTAGAACAATAATATTAGAACAAATATGATGTAGCTCAGGTTTTTTATCTTCTGAAATGAATGAAGATGGGTTCTCTCTGGCCGTAACAGTAATGATCTCCGGTCTTTTCTCCTGAGAAAGTTAACACTAGGTCAGACAGTCACGGGTGTCCCGGCTAATGGTCCTTCGATGCCTAAGTTAGAATTGTATAGGAGAAGAATAATAAAGACAAAAAAAAAAGAAGAAGAAGAATATAATAACTGTAGCAGTAATGAAGAATGATTAATCAATCCCTTTCTCCTTCCTCTTTTTCTCCTTTTATATTAGCAGTGAAACATCTTTTTCTCTACAATTTTCCCCACGACGTTTCTTGTCTAACTGACAGGAAGCATCTCCTATGCTGAGGCCAATCGTTGGAATGTCAGGTGGCAGAGAATGATGCTCTTATTAGGCCGTTAGGGAAATAATCCTTAAAAAGAGTATTCTTATTATGACATGAGGTATCCTCATTTGATTATTATAGTACGTGGTGGCCCCACTTAGGCAGCGTTTGGTTTCCCCATTTTCATTTTCCGAGAAAACAAAAAAAATATGAAAAACATTGTTTGATTGGCATTTTCCATATTCATTTTCTAGAAAACAAGACTTAATTTGGTTGGAAATCAAAAAATGCCAAAAACTTATTTTCTAGAAAATGGGAAAATGCGATAAAAATGGAAAATGAGAATGAAAAGATGTAAACCAAACGCAGCCTTAGCTTTTTAGGAGTCTTATAAGCACGTACTCTAATGAATCTTTTGTGTGGTCCCTTCCGTAGAGGACTAGGGCTCTCCCTTCATACCAAACCATTTTGCCTTGATCCAACATCTGTCGAGCTGTTCATTCTCAATTTGGTATTTCTCTCTTTAAGCCGAGCCGTTCCGTATCAGTACAGCAATTCCTCCTTTCACTAAGTTGTTCCCCACTAACTTAACATATCATATCCTGAGCTGAGCCGCTCTACTCTGGCTCGATAGTTCTTCTGGCCAAGTTATTCTCAACTAGCTCGGTACGTCTTTTCTTGAACTGAGCCGCTCTATCCTGGTTCAGCAATTCTTCCTTTCGTCAAGCAGTTCCCAATCAGCTCGGCATGCCTTTTCTTGAGCTGAGCCGTTCTATCACGGCTCAACAATTCCTTTTCTTGCCGAGCTATTTTCAACTAACTCGGCATGTCTTTCCCTGAGCCGAGCCACCCTACACTAGCTCAACAACTCCTCGGTAACCAACCTTTCTTAATTTAACCTCTTTATTATAAGATATGAATATGATAGTATCAAAATGTATATTATATGATAACAACAGCTAATCGTTAGACATGCTATGATTGGCTCACGGCCTTCAGTGAGCTTGAGTTCAATTCCGCTTGTCTAAGCTCGACCTTGCCCAACTCAGGCCTAAGATTTTGTCCCAATCCGATCTTAAATAAATCATGTATGCTCAAGTCCATTCATTAAATTTATTTTTCCTAGAAATTAATGAACAGTGTAGAAGAAATTCTAACCATATCTATCAGTTCTTCATCTCAATAATTTGAAATTGCAGTAGAGGAACAAAGAAACTATAGATTGCAAATCTAAAGGTCTATGTGACGAGAGCTTTTTGTTAACCGAATGCTTCTGTGGCCAACGTATATTGATCATAGTAAACAATTTTACTCTTATGGACAGTGTGAAGTGCATCTTAGTGTCTACATGTTATTAATATATAAGCTAAAACAACACTTCAGTTAGTTTACTAAGAAAGTTTTAATGGATGTTCGTCACAGAAAGGATTAGCTACTTTACCTTGAAGAAACTTGTGTCTCATGTTGCCCTTTGGCTTTT
>JBAMHZ010000008.1:6367796-6383066 GCA_037177395.1 Alpinia galanga | reverse complement strand
GTTTTATTGTTGCTAATCAAGTCTTTTTTGGTCTTCCTCTTCCACGTTTAATGTGTGTATTTGTCATGGTTTCACATCGCCTAACTGGAACATTTATTGGTCGTCTAAGTACATGTTCGTACCACCTTAAACGTGTTTCTCGAAGTTTTTCCTCAATAGATATAACTCTAACTTTCTCTCTAATGTTCTCATTTCTTATTCTATTCATCCTCGTATGTCCACACATCCATCTTAACTCGTCTAAGTACTTGTTTTATAAATCTATGTTCACATATTATAAATTTTTCTTTTAAATTTTTTAAAAAAAATAAATTTAAATTTCATATATTTTATATTTACTCAGCTAAATGTAAAATCTTTCACTTTTAATATTTTCTTTCAAGATTCAAATTTAATATTTACTTCTCTAAGTATCTTATCTACACATCATATCATCTAGATGATGACATAAATTAAATATTTAAAAATATAGATTAGTTTTCTCTATATTTGGATATTTAAAACAATAACAAATAATAATTTGGATATGTAGGAATTTTAGATATTAAAATAATACAATTCCATATTTTTTTTAATAATTAAATTGTGATAATTTTATAAATTTAATTACTTTTGATATTTTTTAATGGATATGACATTTGGAATTGATAAGTTTTGAATGCTAATTTGGCATGATATGAATGTAATCATGCATGTGACGCAAAGAATACTCAAAATTAAATTAAGTTTGTGCTATTATTTGCAAATCACGTTTGTTTTGGACTCCATCTACAATCTCCAAATCTAACGACATGATTAGGGTTTGGGCGGCAAGCAAACTATAAAAATAAACTTACTTAATAAGGATAATACATGATAGATGTCTTTAAATTTTTCATTGTAATATCTACATCGAATCAAATTGTTTAAGAACGATGACGACGAGAAAAGGTAGGTGGGAAGAATACTTCACTTAAATCGATCTTTAATAAGTGAAGGGCGATAAGAATGTTAACTTTAAAATCAATTTGACTATTGGCGATCACAATGCTACACCCACATCCATCACATCTAGGCTTGAATCTAAGCACAAATGATTGAATCAAAGAGGATCCAATAACACAATGATACGATACAGCGATAAAGACATTGGGATATCTCTCAAGAGAACACAATTCGATCCTTTGTTGAGGTACGGTTCGATAACAAATTACTAAAAAATCTATGAAAACAGTCCTCTATGTAGGAGTTTACCTGACGGATAAAATACAACTTCAACGTTGGATAGCTTTTTAGGAATGACACGACTACAAAGTCTAGACTGATCCGCTAAAGCTCCGAATGCTTTCTTGATTTATTCAAGTGGTTGGTGGAGATCTGCTGAAACTCTAATCTCTTCCAACTCAATTGTTGAAGGAGCATCTCCAAAAGACCATAAGGTAAAACTAACCATCCTCAAAAATTAGTCAGACGTTCGAATACCTTAATACCAGCTAATAATAATAATAATAATATTGCAAAACAAACAATGTCATGTGATCCTTAAAAAAAAACCTATAAAATGTTCGACACATTATTTATTTAATAAAAAGGTGCAAAAAAGTCAAGAGATTTTTTAAAATATATTTTATTAAAAGATATTATTGTTGTATAAAATAAAATAATCTCTTCGAATTACCCTTTTAATAATCTTCAACATTAGAACAATACCTTTTACCTAACAAAATCAATAATTATTATGCTAAAAGATACACTATAGGAATTGTCATAGTTATGCTTAAGTTTCAGAAAACGAAGGGTCAGGAGATTCCAAACCATGTTGTTTTAGGAAGGGACAAGATCCATCAGCTCAACTAGTTAGACCAAAGAAGAGACTGATCTGGTCCGATTGGATCGATGGAAACACTCTGGCCGAACGACATTTCTAACGAATTCAATTGTAAATTATAAGATCAAATCTCAATAGATTGAACTTACCTCTAGAAAAAGCCTCAACTCGAGGGATCGACCGGGTTCAACCGCCCCCCGGTTAGAGTTTAGAAAGACCGCTCCAAAGTGGGTTCCCTGGTTGCTTGTTGCGTGATGCACTTCAGAACCTGTCTCCTTCATAAACAACAAAATGTGTCAATTTCCAATCGATCATTCTTCCACCAAATAGTGGATGATAAACAACTCTTTGATGAAGTCCAAATTAATGGTCCCAATCTTATCAATAGTTTTCTAAATTCATCTCAGTGACGAAGATAATTCAAGAAAGTGATATCTAATCTCAATCAAAGAGTTTTATCCATGAACAATCAAAGTTGGGTTGAGCCCCACCTCATAATTGCACCCAATATAGAAAAAGGAGAAGAGATGTAACGAAGAAAAACATGATTAATTTTTTGAAAGGGCACCTAAAAAAAAGACAACTCAAGTTCATGGAATAATGAAGAGATAAAACTCTTCGAGTAGTTCAGATATTTGGCACCGCAGATTCAAATCTGAGCAGTGACACTGATGGAACACCACCAGCAAATTTCAATTTCTCAGTGGGTAAAACAATGATCCTTCAAATTGAGTTCTAGAACACAAAATTCAGAAAAAAAGATGAATGCTTGAACTAACAGTAACCAAAGATGGAATTTGATTGAGATAGAACGCACACACAAAAAAAGAAAAAAGGTTAATTTCTATTGGCAAGAGTAAAGCAACAACTACTGAAAGATGGAAGAATTCCGCACCAGCTTGGTAAAGTGTGGAGTTCCTCCATTCAGCCTGTCAGCTTCCAATTTATCACCACACAACATGGCAGTAATCATTTTGGAACATAGTGGGTGTAGTGATCAGTTTCAACTTCCACCGTTGAATAAGCATGGCATTGCTGGCTTTTTCGTCTCCCTTCCACTATCTACCATGAACTGCACGCGAAGGGATCAGTGAAAAGGAAGTCATAGGTTGTTCTGATATGCAAAATATATTTATGAACTACAAGCAGAAGAAAAGGAATGTTATGAATTCCTACTTTTTCTAAATCTCGAATTGGATATTTTATGACTATAATAATCTTGTGAAAAATTAAGTGTGGCACAAGGGATTTGTTCAATGCGGATGACAATTTTAAGAGCAGTAACTGCGTTTAGATGGAACTAACTGAAAAAAAAAGAGGGGAATTGCCGCGTTTCCTTTTTGTCTGGTTTTTCTGAAATCTCTGCAACAAACTCCTCAAAACTGTAACGAAAACATTCATGCATTAGTTATACAACTGTGGTCATTTTTAATCACAAGGCAAACAGGTAGGAGAAGTGCAGAAAAAACAATAAGAGGTTAAAATAATAATCTACAAATTTAAATATCATTTTGATGGCATGTTTCATAAGCCAGAAGATTTCATTCACATGTCAGACAGTGTTTTAGATTTAAACTGAAATGATATTCTGTGAAACGTCAGTGCTATCATTAAGGGAAAGCATATGCTTACCTAACCTACGAGAGAGGATGGAAAGGCTGAAACCCTTCGCTTGTTTATCATCCAAAGAAAAGTGTTCATTTGCTGTATGGGAGCCTCCTTTGGTGGTACAAAACATCTGGGACGCCCTTTTTTACTATTTTTGGAAGGAAAAAAATGGCATTTCGACGATTTGCCTTCAAAAAAATCTAATCATCTTCCTTAGCATCCACACGCCGCCGCGATCTGGTCTTCGCCTTCAATGGCGTTTTTGCACAGATGCTCGAATCAATCCCTCCCATCTGAACTAGTGAGATCCATTCTTTCTCCTGTTCAAAAACGATTCCTGTTAAACACGGCGATCATTGGAAATGGAGGCGAAGGGAGTACCGTACCGTATTGTAGCTTCGGTTGCGATCAAGGAGGAGGAAGAACTCGTCGATGATGCTCACTGAGGGTTGGGGGGTTCGTCGGCCTCGATCATCGCCGTCGACTTCCCGCTGCAAGGCTGGAAGCAGTCACAGCAAAGCGGAGCCGATGAGCTGCTTAAGCAATCAAACAACTAAACCCTAATCGTTCTGCAGCTGCTAATTGAAGTGCGTATAGTTTTTGAATGACAATTTCAAACTCATATCAAGCAGAGAAACACGAAAGCAAACACAGCTAAATTTCTGACTCGATCGCCATTGATAAACAACCGAGCACCATCAAAGCAAACAAAGTGCATCATCAACAAAAAATCTCGCATTGGTTTTAGAGGACACTAGGAGAGATTCTATCAACCTCGCCCAGTCTAAACTAAGAATTTCTTGATGTTTAATGTTTGGAATTTCCTCGTGGAATGAGAATGGCGTCTCTTAGGCAACACAATCAATCGTGCATTTCACTTCTTCGTCTTGGCTGAGCCTTCGAAGTTGAGATCGTGCAGGTTCAGGAGGAGTTCATCCGACTGCAGGAAGACCCGGTTGGATGAATTTGAAATTGTGTGAGCTATTTCCCGGGCAGCTTCAATCTGTCTCAGTGCGAGGAAGGCTGGATTGTTTGCGATTGCTTGGCCAATGAGCTGAGCACTCTTAGCCTCACCCTGTTGGGAAAATGACATACTACCAAATGATCCAACCAAGCATCGCATATTCCTCAAATTAGCATATGAAAGTAATTCAATTACCTGTGCTCTGATAACGGCACTCTTTTTATCTTGCTCCGCCTTTTCGACAATGAATTTTGCGCGCTCTGCTTCCTGGGCAGCAACCTGCTTAGCTTCGATAGCATTAGTGAATTCCTTGCCAAAGCTCAAGGTGGTGATCGACACATCGTCCAAAGCGATGTTGAAGTTTCTGGCACGCTCAGTCAAAACCTTTCGTATTTCCCGACTGACGGCCTATAGAACGAGGATATAGTCGTTGAGATCGTGCGAGCGAGTAACAATGTCTAGTGGTAAAGGACAATGATCAAACCTCTCTTTGTGTGATCAGCTGGCTAGCGTTGTATTGTGCAACCACAGCCTTCAGTGTTTCATGAATAATGGAAGGAAGGACTCTTTCATTGAAGTTCTCCCCCAGGGTTCGGTAGATGGTGGGAAGCTGGTCGGGAAGAGGTCTAGTGAGAACCCTCAGACCAATTTTAACCTGTCCAAGTAACAACAAATAGTGCTGCGAATGATCAAATCTGTGTGGTACCATAAGCAATCGGTTGATAAACTAAAGTGTTCGTCAACAAAATAAGAGACAACATTTAACAATGACAGGTTTAAGGTGATGCAGATTCCAAAATTGTACAAAGAACGGCACAGAAAAGCATACAAGGAACAAATACGACGTTCTGCAGCAACACAGACGACTGATAGTAAAGTTGTTTTGAGAATTATAAATGGATGTAAACAATGCTTGGATATAGATAATGTCATGAGAAGATGATAGTGAGACTAAAGCCCAATTCTGGGAACTAGCGAGAACTTTTTTTTTGCGAGAACTTTTTTTTTTAATGGAATTACAGGGAAGATTTGGGCATTAAAAGAACATAAATTTAAAAATACATTTGAACTCCACCTAAATTGTGAAAACGCATATGGGGCAAACTGGAGGAAAGTTGATTGCAACTGAGAATAACATATCTCTCATGCAAATAATAATAATAACTAGCAATCTGGCAGATGTATCATGCCAACTTTGACAACTAATTCTACCAGCAAAAAAAGATTTATTTTTTGCTACGAGTCTCATAAAAGGAAAGACTGCATAAAGTAAAAAAAAGGAGTACCATTTGAAGGTCACGGCTCCCAGAAGTACTCTCAACCAGATGAGGGCGAGCACGAACATCATAGATAATAGGCCTTTCAAACCATGGAATAATCAAATGTGTCCCTTCAGGGTATACCTGTATACAAGGTTGTCATGAATTCAAGCAAGCACTAGATAAAGATATAATGATCCTGCATACTATAGAATGAAACTAACTGCGTGTTATCTTCATGTTAACATTTAAAGAAATATTTAAAATTATTTAGTAGAAACCACCCTTATACAAGAACTGATTAAAAAGATACAGAAGAATAGTGTGCCTTTTCAAGACTTTGAGCCTTTCACTGCATTTACATTCACTATGAGACTGACTCAATTTATAGAAAGTTCTCTGGTTACAGTGATGTGAACACTTTTCTTATCAACTTTAAATACTACGACCAACTTCAAATAGCTTTTACGTGCAAGAGGAAAAAGCTTATAAATAAATCGAACTCCAAGAACGTAACTCAGACACGGTGAAGCCCCCTTTCTTTTCCTTAACAATATTTTTTTAGAAAAAATGAGTTGTATATTTTTAACAATCAATAAAATTTGCAGTCATAAATGAAAAAAGATAAAATGAACACGGAAAAAATAATATCACCTTTCCTCAGACAACACATTGCATTGTTCATCAATATTTAAAAAAAAAATGGAATAACTTGAGCAAATTGGTAATTTAAATTTTATCTTATTCAACTTAGCTGAACCTATTGATCACCTGAGTCCATGATGTTATACACATTTTATATTTAAAAATAAAAATAAAAATATTAATGACTGCACAGATATAAAAACATAAAATACATCAAAATATAACAATAAATTACTATATTTTAACATAAGACAAAGATAGATAGTTTTAAAAAAATAATTCATATTGTCGTTTCTTAGGTCCCGTTTGGTTCCAAACTATAGGAAAAACAAATAATAAAGTTAAAACAAATAAAAATAAGGCATTCTTAGAATATTCATATAGAAATGAATTGAAATATATAAAATATAAAATGAATTACATTAAAAATAGAATGTGACCATATTGTCATGGTCATCAATTTGTGTGATATTTGATATTGATGACCAAATCAGCAATCACCAAAAAGCAATTTTGTTCATTCATCAATACATAATAAAATCCACAACTTTTCTTAAGAAGTGTTTTCCTTTGGCAAAATACCTATAAAGGATTTTACATGAAGCAATTTCAGTCTACAACAGCCATGAATTTTCAAGTTCAACATGTTGGTTGTTTTCCTACCAAAGGGCATTCTAGTGCACAATGCTCCTGTCAACGTGGGGTCTTGGGGAAGATCGAATCAAATTGGGTCCATTCTACAATGTCTTATCTTACATTGCAAGAGGTTGTTTCAGCAACTCAAACTCGTGACCATAAGGTTACATAACAGCAACTCCCCTTCACTATTTTCCAACCAAAATAGTTAAAAATAAATCCAACCAAATTAATGGGTAGACGAACTAACAATTAGCTCCCATGAAGCATGAGTATTAATAAGGAAACAAGAGAAAAGGATGGTTGATATGGCTAAATATCTTCGTAAAAGATAATATTTTTCCAATGTTCAAAATGTTTATTAAATCAAAACAACTTTCTGTTTCATTGGTTAACATTTCATGGTCGATGCACAAGTAGCTCAAACATTTTAAATATTTGATGAAAATGTTGCAAGGCAGACTAAATACCCTACTGAATATTTAAATGTTTATTGGTTATATTCTGCATTTTTGATGCAAACGTAGAACCACAGACTAAAGCAGTATATAAAGTGAAAACCCTAGCGAGATTATCTCACACACAACCCGGAAACAAGTTGAACAGCATACAAGCAAATGAAATCAAGGAAACCAAGTCACACGATCCGAAGATGAATACTCCTCCAGGGATCTAACAATACCTTATCTTTGATTCCCTGGATGCGATTGAAGACAATCGCACGGTGACCACCCTCGACGTTGTAAAGGCTATTAAGGGCAGCATAAACAGCGGTGCCGCCGATGAGAGCAACCTTCACCAGAGTCCCCGCAGCCCCGGCCCCGGGAACGTTAGGAACCCTCACGTTCCTAAAGTTCATGGTTTCCTCTCCTTCCCGAATCCTACAAACACACACGCACACACAAACAAAAAACAAACAGATCAGGCGAAGAAATGATGATCTAACGACAATCTGAGAATTTAACAAGGCACACCGGTAGCGGTATCGACGGCGGCAGCGGAGTCGATAGCGGCGGCGAGGAAGGGGGAGATTTTGGGTTTGGGGGTTTGGTGTGTATTTAACTTATATAGTATCGAGAGATGTCTTGGGGGAAAAGCATGACAAAGTAAATGCACGAGTAAAAGCTTTATCGGGTCCACTCAATCCGACCCGATCCGACCCGACATTTACATATAACTTTAACATTAATTAAAACTATTTTTGACTGTTTATTTTTAACCGATTGCCCTTTAATCTACTTGACTCTGAGAGAATGGGTCCCAACTTTTTCTACCAACCGCCACGCAGGTAGGTCTGTGCCAGATTCCATTACTCTCATCGGGCTCAGGTGGTGCATATATTCGTGTCCACTTCTGCTCAAATGATCGGACTATTAGGGCACGCTCTCCGAGGTTGCATCCGCTGTCGCCGAGGGTTGCCGAATCTCCCGCTGACTCGATCACTCTCAGGTGCGCCAGTTCCATCGTCGGGTGCGTAGAAGTTTCCTGGCTCACTTCGATTTTCTTCTTAGAAGTTACCTTTTGGTCTTTTTTGGAGTCGGTTCTGTAAGAAAGGTGAAATTGATTTTTTTTTATAAAAAAAAAAGAGAGATAGGATTTCATTATGTTTCTTAAGGGAAATCTTATTATTTATTGGATAAATTTGTTGACTATGTCGAGTATTAAACAGTTACAAAATCTTTAGATCCGTTATTGGACTCTTAAAGTTTTTTAGAATGTTGGAAATGATAATTTGAGGCGTGCAAACCATAGGCATGTGATTCTGAAGTTACCATTTCCTGCTGGCTTCTGTATGAAGAAACTACATAGATCTATGGCGTACAGTTTAACTAGGGATTAGTAAATGCAAGTCAATGGTAATAGTATAAGGAAATAATGTTCTTTTAATGTTTTAAAAAAAATACAAATTGCTAATGGTTTTTTGAACCAGTTGTCATCTTGATCTAGCTGATTTTGTAATGCTAAGTTATTGTTTTTTTTCTCTTCAGAATTCTTTACTTTTTTTAGAGAAATTGGAAATTTTTGGTTTGGTTGTGTTGTTGTTAGGTACTAGATGAATTCTATACCACTGATTGGAAAATAATAAGTATTTGGAAGATTACCTCAAATTTGTTTCAATAGACAAATTGAGAAATGAAAGAGAAGTTGATATATACCGTTCGTACATATAAGTGAAACTAATGAAAATATGGCACTGATCAGAGTTGAGCGCAAGCATTTAATTACTTCCTGGATACTGTATTAGACTCTTCTAGGAAAATATTTCTTTTCAGCATATGTAGGCAACTGCAAATTTAAACTCTAAATCATGCTAACTATAGCACATAAGTTTACCCTTAAACCAAGCATAAGATGATGGTTTTGCATATACTTTTGATTTCTTAAGACTGCATTTATGAAGCTTCCCTGTTTTTTGTGCTTGAATTTGGAGTTTGTGTTATTTATTTGTGTGAAAGCAATTACTATTTTTTGTTAATAAATTTTTATGAATACTTAACTATTATAATAAATGGCATAACAAAATGCCCATGGCTGCATGAACTGAGCTGATAACTCTCTTTGCAGACTACGCAGGAATGGGTGATGTTATTGAGAACAGTCACAAAGTGACCAATTTATTATTTTGTAGTCCACATTTCCCTGCTGCAACAAATTACACAAAGGAATATTTGGAAAGCTATCCATTTATTAAGGTTCTTCATCTCACTAATTGGTACATCTTTGTGTGATTTCACAAATTTTAATTGCTAACATGTTCTGATGTGCAACTGTATATTCAGAATCAACATAGGTTGACTTTTATTTGACACCGAGATCTTAGCAAATTTAGAAAGATACAAAAGAACCCGTCTTTTAGGTTAGTTGAAACTTTGACCAGACTTGCTTATAAAAAGGCTGAGGTACTATGTTTGAAAATTGAAATACCTTTTATGGGTGTTAAAATTTGCTAGTATAGTAGAAAGATGATCATCAAATTTGATCTATGGAGATGATTTGTTTCTGAGCAAGCAAAAAATATATGACTTGATTGTGTTTGCAAACAGTGGTTTTGTTCAAGTACGTTGAAGTTTGAATCAATTCCATTTGAGAGCAATTTGGTCTTTTATTTTCTTATCCATCATGCTATTAAGAGAGAAGTTTTGCAATAAAAAAAAAACCCTTGAAGAGGAATGAGTGAGAAGACAGGATAAGGGAGAGGGAAATATTTGTACTAAAACTTGCTTGAATAATATTGATTTGTGTATATATATGTAATCAAACTTGCTTAACCAATATTGATGTGTGCTGTGTGTGTACATATATAGTGAAGCTAGTTTGATTCAAATGTATCCCTATTTACCTCTCTCTTATCCTCTCTTCTCTTTCATCCCCTTCTAAGCCTCTTTTCTTATTCATTCTCTTTTAAGAAGATCAATTTTCTCTTCTCTCTAAAACACTTTTTTTTGCTCACCTTTGATCTGTATCCTTGGTGTTATTAGGAGCAAATCTCACTCCTCTGGTTTCAAAGAATAATGAAGACATGTTTCTGAATAGAGTACAAATCATGAATTTATATTTTGATTGCTATCTTAATTAATACCAACATTCACTTATGTAATTCGATGTAGTCTTATGATTGGTATTAGATCCTGGTGCTGTCAGTCTAACTTTTTGCCGTTAGGATTACTATTTTTGTTGGCTAAGTGTCTTACTGTCTTTACTTTTTACACCTAGGTTGATGAGGTAGCTCTAGATGAGGTGCCAGATGTTATCCACAGATACCACATATGTGTGATGAAAAACAGGCGTCTGGATGCACTGACAATTGCCAAAGCTGTTCAGATGAAACTAATAATGCAGTTTGGTGTTGGGCTTGATGGTGCTTAAACTTGTACCTAATTTTTTTTTAATTTTATTAAAATTTGATCAGCGCAATGCTTTCATGAGTTGTAAACTTAGGATATTAGATGAGTAATATTCTTTTTTTATGTCACCACCATGTCAGGTGTGGATATTGATGCGGCTACGAAACACAAAATTAAAGTTGCAAGAATTCCTGGAAGTATGACCGGAAATGCTGCATCATGTGCAGAAATGGCTATATATTTTATGTTGGGCCTTTTGAGGAAGCAAGTAGGTTTTCAATCTAGTAATTGTCTATTGCTCATGTCAACTGGCACATAAGATATCTTATTCCATATTTTGCATTATAAGATTGACATACACACACATATACACTATAGTAAATGCATGAATTGAATGTGTTAATTAAATATTGGTTTATATGATGGTCATCTTTTATTGCAATAAATATGATTTTACTAATTGGCATGCCCCTGCACTCCATATGCAATATGTATATCAGTCGTGCACATTTTGAAGTTTTGCTTGTTCATCATTGATTTCTTGAATTAGCTTTTATTGGATTTTACTTCCTAATCTGAATTATTATTTTTTCTCTGATTACAGTAAATATTTGGCATTTAAAGATTCTTGTGTTTTACTGCAGAAGGAGATTGAGGTTGCTGTTAAACAAAAAAACTTAGGAGTCCCTGTGGGAGAAACTCTCTTTGGGAAGACAGTATGTTTTCCTATTGTCTCAATTCAAGTTCATAGTATTACAATGTTTCATATCCATAATGAAGAAGTACTCGTGAAAATTGAGGCTAATGAAGAACCATGAATTTAATGCTCAGATGGTTTTGACAAAGCATGCTTTGTCTTGTGAGTGTTTTTTTTTTTTTTTTTTTTCCAAAAGTACTACAACTTGCATAATTGTTTTTTCTTTAAATCAGGGTTGAAAACTGAAACTAGCACTCGCCAGACTACCAGATTCAAGATGTGATTTCTCCTTTGATTTTATGGTGCCATGTACAATGCCTCTAAACAATATCAGTATTTGCATATTGACATCATTATTGGTTTTGTTTAGTTGAATTAGAAACCAGAGTAATAGATTATCTATTGTTTATGTCATTATACATACATACATACATACATACATACTTACTTATATATAGCCCAAGTTGCACTGAAGTATGGAATAGTTTCCTGTCATTTTCATGTAACAAGAAATGAAGATCCATGCTGAGGTATATTTGAGATGAAACTTACCATCATTGTCATCCAGTACGTATGCAAGCAAAATGTATATCCTAATGAAATAAACATGCCAAATATCAGGAGTTGCCTATTCTTTCAATGCAATTTAACGGAATTGATTTTGATAACACGATGGCTTCAGTCATTTCTAAAGTGATCAACACATCTTGTCCCCCACAAAATAGTTTGACAGCCATTGTTGTTGTGGTAATAACCTAAAAATATTGTACTGTGAGCTCTGCAGGGCATCACATTGAAGCTAACTATTATTTGTGATGATATTTTTATTGTAGCAAGGTACATGCTGTGTTCTTGATAATAGACCTTTTCTGTAGGTCTTTATTCTTGGGTTTGGAGCTATTGGAGTCAATCTAGCAAAGAGGTTACGGCCCTTTGGAGTGAAAATTCTTGCGACTAAAAGGAATTGGGCTTCAGTATCTTTGCCTTCAAATGGTAAGAAGAGGATGTTTATCTGAGTTCTACAGTGGTAAGTGTTGAATTTGCCTTGAGACATTTTGGTGTATGTTCTTGACCTAGACGAAGTTGATCACTTGGTTGATAAGAAAGGTGGCCAGGAAAATCTTTATGAATTTGCTGGAGAGGCTGATATAGTTGTTACCTGCTTGTCTTTAAGTGCAGAAACAGTCAGTCATCTGCCCTTTTCCCATGTCTTTGCTGCCTAGCATGTTCCTTTCTTGTTTCTTTGGCTTACAAAAATTGTTGAACTTTCAGGCTGGCATTATTGATGGAAGATTCCTTTCTTCCATGAAAAAGGTTTGCAAAAACAAAAACAAGACATCTAGCAAAAAAATTATTTGGGCAGTCATTTTAGAGTTCTATTAATTAATTAAGATGCTCTTTAGTTAAATAGATGTAATTATGGGATATTGCAGTCAATTATAACCAACTTTCTGTTCCATTCCAAAGGGATCCCTTCTGGTAAATATTGCTCGAGGAGGTTTACTGGACTATGGTTCAGTTTATCAGCACCTTCATTCTGGTCATCTCGGTGGCTTAGCTATGGATGTTACTTGGACAGAGCCATTTGATCCTGAAGATCCAATTCTAAAGTTTCCAAATGTTCTAATCTCACCCCATATTGCCGGTGTTACTGAGCATTCTTACAGAGCAATGGCTAAGGTAACAATCACATTTCATATAGTCAGATATGATGGTTCAGTAGTATTGCTGGTTCGTTATATCTTGTTGAATGATTATGTAGTATACGCAAAACTAGATATATCACGTATAGGATTTTGCTGAATGGACTCAAACTATACAGAAAATTATTTATTTTTAATATATTTCTTCTTTACCTAAAGCTGTAAATGAATATAATATTTGTGAACAAGATTGATACTTGGCTTGAAATGTTTGCTTGATATAAAAAAATATAAGACAAATAAGTGTGAGCTAAATTCACCAATGTTTATATCAAAACTTATGAACAATTCAGCAATAAAGTTGTTTACAAACTTGTCTAAGGTTCATTTTTTTTTGTTTTAAATTTACACATATATAGTACTTTGTACATTTATAATTCTATTTTTTTTATATCACACAAATTTTAGAGATTAAATTATTTGTAATATGATAAAAATGAGTAATAATATAAAATATTATTCATTGGGATTCAGTCAAATTATATGGACAAATATGTCACTAATCAAGCTTCCTAAAAGCTCAAACTTGGCTCCAGACTAATAAGCATTTTAATAAACAAGCTTAAACAGATTGAACACCATCAAACTTGTCTCTGCCTAATGCTACATTTAAACTAGGAGATCCTCCAAAAAAACTTTTTTGGAGAACTCCATTTAGAATTGTCAATACATGTCGATGATATCGATTCTTACACAGTATAAACTTTCTACTGTGAATTTTTTGTTTTTTTTTTTTTGTTTTTGTAGTATTACTTTCAACTGGGGATAACATGACCTGTTTCTAGGGTATATGTAGTAGGATCGAGAAAAACCTATTTACTTCAGTCTATGACTATTTTGTATGCATGGAACCGCAACTCTGGTTCAGATGTCCAACATATTTTATACTTACTGTGTTACTTATTTTGCTGAATTCTGTTATTACCAATGAGTTTATTCAGATTATGTTCACGCCTGCAATGAAATTGGATAAATAAATAGTTAGCTTGGATTACATGAGCTCACACGAATTTAGTTGGAATGTTTATGTTATGATTCATCGTCGGTCGTCCTCATTCTCGCAGGTGGTGGCCAATGTTACTCTTCAGCTTCACGCTGGAAAGCCACTGGAAGGAATAGAAATAGTGAACTAGTCGTCATCCTTGATTTCAAGCGCGTAGTGATCCATGGACTTCATGCTGGCTCAACTATGAACTAGTACAGGATGCTCAACGCAGGTATTTCTACTGAACCATTGAACCTATCTATTTTTTTAATGCACACCATGCCTGTAATTCGAACCAGTAGACATTTTTCATACTGGAAGATACATCCATTTGCCAATCTTCATAATGTGCACGGGTAGTGATAATGTTCCTCTCTCTTTTTTCTTTCGTTTACGTGCCATCCTTGTGAACTAAAATGTTTAAAATACATGATTAAGTAAATATAAGAAATCCTTGTAAAATGTATAGATATTTGATCACAAAAAATTTTGAATTTTGTGAAGAAAAGTATTTATACTTGCATTTCTTCTTTTTTGGAAGC
The DNA here is from genome assembly GCA_037177395.1 of Alpinia galanga. NCBI lineage: Eukaryota > Viridiplantae > Streptophyta > Magnoliopsida > Zingiberales > Zingiberaceae > Alpinia > Alpinia galanga. The sequence goes on along the minus strand of JBAMHZ010000008.1, from coordinate 6,368,375 downwards.
GTATTGGCATTTCTCATACTCGAAGATTTGGGTCTAAATAGGTCCTTAATGTTTTTATACAATGCATGATTCATTTATAACGGGGTGTTAAGTAATTTCTAATTGAGATTGTCATCGACTATCAAGGTATATTAGGAAAGTGTTCGTTGCTCAACAGTTAAATCTGGTAATGTGGTCGTGTCATTCTTGTAAGGTAGATTCGTCGAAGAAGTATTCTATCTAGAAAGTAAATTTTTTATTTGCATCCAATTTAGGGCTGTGTCTAAGGGTTTTTTGAAATTCAAAGTTGAATTTGTCTTGAAAAGGCATGTTCCTCTCTTCTTCTTCTCCTTCTTCTCTCTCTTTTTTTCCTTTCATTTCAGTGTCATCCTTGTGAACTAAAATGAGCTAACTTGTTCCGACCATTTTGTTTTTAAAATTCATGATTATATATAATCTAAGAAATCCTCACAAAATGCATAGATATAATTTTTATAAAAAAAATCAGCCATAAAAAATTATCAATTTGGTGAATAAAATGTATTTATGGTTGCATTTCTTTGTTTTTATTTATCCCGGAAGATGGCCTGGTTAAATTAA
>JBAMHZ010000008.1:6341032-6366112 GCA_037177395.1 Alpinia galanga | reverse complement strand
AAGAATATGAATAGGCAAATGCATGCATTATTTTAATTTATGAATCTGAAACTTGATTGCAAATTATATTTCCAACAATGGTTTCATCTCACTGGACCTGAGCTTTTTTGGCTCTGCTAGGAACTGGCTTGTTGGGGCAGCTCCTCCCAAACCAATGCCCTGCCAGCTTTAATGAAGTGTGACTATTTTTCCTTTCTTACATTTGCTAGTCCAGTGTAACAGTCTCTTATCTTTCTTCTGTCATTTTTATTTCATTATCTTGACTACAACATTTGTTACTTGATTTTACAGACCCAAGTGGAAACTATCACCCGCTTTCAAGGTAAATATTGATGTTCACCAGTAGTAACTTTGACTGTTCTAAATGTACTCTAACACAAATCTTGCCCTACTGTGCTATTCAGTGCAGGTTATTGGTCTTCCTAGCTGTTCTACCAATTTTTTATCATTATAGCAGAAGGATATAAATCTTCCACGGAAAAGTAAATCTTCTTGGATTACTAACTTACCTAAAGAGGTCACTGTTCTTGTTGTAAAAACCAACAGGAATTTCTGCGGATGCTATTTCTGGGATTATTGTAGCTGTAACTGTTGCACTATTATTGGGAATTTGTTTATACATTTGTCTCCAAAGGAGAAAGAACTCAAAGGTAGCTCTGTTCCCATCACCAGCAGAAGGTATCTTATGCTACAAAGTCGTTACATTAGGAACTGCAAAATTGGGTGTTTTTATGTTTCTTCATTCTCAAACTCTTTATGGGAGAACAATGGATTTTTTTTAAGAATTTTTTGATTGAAATATTGTTTCACCTTATGCTTGCTATGATAATTGAAAATTAAATATAACAGTTCTTGGCTAATGCATAATATAACACCATAGAGTCTGCTATCTGAAAGGAAGTTGGCAAGTGCCACTATTTGGGGACTTGAACACAAACCAATCTGAAAATGAATGCAATCTGGTAGGGAATCCCTAATGGATTACTAGATGTCTACCCTATATATTTATATGCTCTGAGACATCTACAGCACATCATTGATACATTATAGGCTGCATTTAGAGGAGTATTAATTCGTACTTCTGGACCTCTGATCAAGATCCCAAATGACCAAATCGACATACCATATGGTTACATACTGGTTAGACAGAGACGTAGCTAAGCAAGCATCAAACTCTCTTTACAAACAATAATATGTTGTTAAAGTCTGGAATTTTTTTTACATATTTCATCTGGTTCTGGTCAAATATGAAGAATTCTGCTTATGTAAGGTAAGGGTGAAGTTCAAAATGGTAAAAGCATAGATTTTTGACTAATGAATATTCTTTGAAAAATTAAATAACAGGAATTAGTGACGGAACAACTTAGCAAGAAGAGGTGAAACAATAGCTCAGAGCTCATACTGTTGTTTGTTTTTTTTTTTTTGCTAGAACCACCAATCTCATGCTTTCACTAGGGCCAATTTACAAAAGGGAAGATAGATTCAGAAAGAAGGATGTGGGTGAAAAAAAAGTTAGCAGAAATGGATAGGGAAAGATATCTTTAATTTGTGATTCCTTGGAAGTAAAGAAAGACGGAGGGAAAGTTTAGATTCACACAATTTATTGTTTAAAAATGTAAAAATGATTTATTGTTTTGGGTTAGATTTTGATCGATTTTCTGGTCAAAAGCATGCATGGTATTACCTTTTGCTCGGTTTGAGCAAAAACAATACAAGCATGCACTGGGCAAACATTTCCTTAGCTAAATCCTTTTATTCTGCCAATTTTACCAAAAGAAATGGCAGGAAACACACATTTTGTTTTGCTGGCCCTTCTTCTGTAAGAAATTCGCCCCAAAATAAAAAATTAGTGTTAACTTAACTAGAATTAGTCGGTGTATTTTCTATCTCCATTTAGTGGTAATATCAAGTTAAATTGATACTTCAGTAAAAATTGTAATCTTAATGGAAGGGGTAAGGCTCAATAGAATTAGTATAACTTTAGTCATCTTTGCCTCAATTCGCGTTACAATATTGTTATAAAGGAAGGATAATTGTAATTGATTGGGATCTTTCTGTCAAATGAATATGGATGAGATTAATTTATGTTTGGCTCATGAATGATCTCTTTCGAATATCATGAAAGTGACCCAGTGGCCAGTTCTCCAAATTTTGGAGTATTCCACCTTTGAAAAACTTTCCAAACTCCTTTCTGATGAAGACATTAATTCCTTCTTATCCTCAAGTTTGTTTCAGAATGTATGAACATAATATTTGTTGGTTGCTAACACATTGTTTTCCTTTTGAAGCTGAAGTTTCAATATACAGTAAAGGAGTTACAGGCATTACCATTGACAGATCAGTGAAATTCTCTTATAAAGAGCTTGCTAGTGCTACCAATGATTTTGGCATGACAAATAAAATTGGAGAGGGTGGCTTTGGGCTGGTTTATTATGCAGAGCTTAGAGGAGAGGTTAGCTGCATGATGCAATTATAATATCAGTGAATTTGAACTGCTCTTATGAATGGATCCTCTATGGTTGTGGGGTGATGCCCACCAATCAAATCGAGTCAGAATATTTTGTTTATCCCACTTTATTGGATTTATATTCTTTTCCATAGCATGGCTACGAGGTTCTATAATGATCATAAGGACAAAACTTTGAGGGATCAATTTTTACTATTTAGAGTAGTTCAATAACTGCAATTTATATGTTTCACTTTAATATCAATAGTTGGACTGCTGGATCAACCTCTATCAAACTTGGAAGGTTAGCGACATACTTTCAGTTTGAGCAGAAATTGTATTTTTATGATGATTTCTCTTTGCGGCACCTACAGAATGTTTACTTATTTTTTCATCTGCTCAATTTAATTTTTTCTTCCTTACAGAACCTCTCTCCTAATCTTTGATCTCTTCTGCAGAAAGCTGCAATCAAGAAAATGGACATGCAGGCAACTAATGAATTTCTTACTGAACTGAAAGTCTTAACGAATGTTCATCACTTGAATTTGGTAAACTTTAATTCATTTCTATGCTTCATGAATAGACAGGATAACTTATTTTGGTTGGCCTTTTTGCTCTTTCCATTTCTCCGGGATTTATTTTCACTTAGGACTCCCGACTGTTGCCAAATCTTATGGAAGTGATTTGATAATTTCTCGAATAATTTTCTGAAATTGGCTTTCGGTTTTACTCCATTGGTCACATAAAATGGATGTAGGCATGTAGCAACCTTAAATAGTTAGGATTCATGAGTTATTGTTGTATGGCATAACAACTAGAAGCTTTATTAATTGCCAGTTGCCTTTTCTTATATCTTATCCTTCTACAAGGCTTTGGAGGTTCAATGCAATTGGTTCTAGCTTAATGATCTTACTAACTTCTGGATTCATCTCAATCCATTCACATATGGATCTACGGATTGACCATTCTTCAAAAGTGTTCTAGTCAACTAAATTGTCAATTGGTTTTAATGCTGTTTGCCTTTTTTTTTACCAATCATTTATAACAGATTGAATAAGTGAACATTTACCTTATACAGTTTCTCTAGTTATACAGATGCAACCTTTTGGAAAATTTCTTTTTCCCACCAAGAATTAGCTATATGTAAAGATTTGTTTTGAGAAAAGGGGCTTTCTACATCCCAACCCATGATGCTCAGTGTCAACACAGTTAAAATAGTTAAGTCACTTCTTATTTGGATTCCATTTTGTTTCAGACTCTTGCTAGAATACATAATACTCAATAAGAGCCTTGGATAACCTCATTGACTGAAGTGGAATTTGGAATGCCCCTATTCTAGTTAATGGAATGGGAGAACTTGTGACAAAAAAAAATTGTTATGCTCCACTCTGTACCACTATTTCTGAACTGTGGTAAACTAAGCATTTTATGCAGGTACGTTTGATTGGATACTGTACTGAGGCTTCCTTGTTCCTTGTTTATGAGTTTATTGAAAATGGTAACTTAAGTGAGCATTTGCGTGGGTTAGGTACGAGTCTACACAAAGCAGAAAATCTTGAATTGATTAATTTGAAGCACAATCTTCCTTGATGAAGTTTTATCTTGCTATATATTTATATATTTTCATGTAGGGAGGGAGCCTTTGCCATGGCTTACAAGAATACAAATTGCTCTTGCTGCAGCCAGGGGTCTGGAGTATATCCATGAGCACACCAATCCAGTGTATATACATCGGGATATTAAATCATCTAATATATTGATAGACAAGAACTTCCGAGCAAAGGTACTTGTTGAATTGCAAGATAAATGCTCATGCTGAATGCTGATAATTTGTGTATTTTGAAGGTTGCAGATTTTGGTTTAGCAAGACTCACTAAAGCAGGTGCAGCTTTGCAATCAAAGCTTGTTGGTACATTTGGTTATATGCCTCCAGAGTAAGAAGCATTGAAGCTTCTCTCTAGTTTAAGATACATCTTTATTCTCACTAATCTCATCTCTAGAATGAATGAAACAAGATGGTTTCTGTTTTTTATTATCAACTCTCTCATAAATTCATGTAATGTATAAATAAAATAACTAATTCACAACGGCTGGTTTCTCTTGTAGATACGCACACGGTAAAATTTCTCCGAAGGTGGATGTCTACGCTTTTGGAGTTGTTCTTTATGAACTTATTTCAGCTAAAGATGCAGTTGTGAAAGCAAATGGCTCGGCTACAGAACCAAGGGGATTGGCTGATCTGGTTATATTGCACCTCCCTAATCATTTTATGCATAACATCCATCTTTTGATCCTTAGGTAGTTATAAAGACATTCTATTTACGTGCCATTGAAAAAATGCAGTTTGAGGAAGCCCTTGGCAAACCCGATCCAAAGGAAGAACTGAAAAAGCTTGTTGATCCTCGGCTCAATCAGGACTACCCACTCGACTCTGTTCTTGCTGTGAGAAACTAGCCACTTAAACAGGACAATAGTCATATGAAATCCTCTTTCACTGAGCATATGGTGAAGGGGATTTAAAGTAGCAAGTGGATAAATTTCTTGCATAATCGTAAAGTTTTTGAATTTGTTATTCTATTTTTATCATTGACATTCGCTTAAACAGAACCATAGCACACGGTCAATAAAACTGCAGCACCTAAGTGAACATAACCATGATGCTTGCAAGAGCCACGACACTTGCTTGCTGGTAGTAGAAATAGAACAGTAAATTCGAATACTTTTAAGATTTGTTCAAGGAAATGTATTCACTTATTGTTATTTTAAGTCTCACTTCATCAGATGCTCGGAGAAAGGGGGTTTTTACATGAGTTTTTTTCCCCTTTAAACAATAGGATCGTGATTTAGAGAACATATTCCTTAAAGATCTTTGCTTCTTTTTTTTCTAGATGGCTTTGCTGGCAAAGTGTTGCACACAAGTGGATCCCCATCAGAGGCCAAGCACAAGGCAAATTGTAGTATCGTTGACGATGCTATCTTCGGTGACTGAAAACTAGGACATGGGTTCCATCTTCGCAAATTCATCAGTAAGGATGAGTTAGTATCGATGCACATATTGTTTTTAACTTAAAAATCTTTTGAGATCTACTACAGTTTATGTTGAGCCAACATTATCAAATTTCCTTGAGGGTCTTTAAGCTTTTTACGCCGGTGAGTCAAAACCATAGGTTTTGGAGACATCTTTTCCTCTTCATTACATTTTGTTGCCCTTTTAAGCAAGAGGAGCAGAACTTGAAACTCCAGACCTTTATATTCATAATATTTTGAAAAATGCTTTTAAGAAACCAAAAAAAAAGACATTTCCTTTGGGAGAAGTTAGTCTTCGCCATGCTATAAATGTCCTAGTGGATCATCTACTTATCCTTGATTCCATGAAGGATATAGAATCATTTTAACAACAGTTATAGGCAAAAGGAAAAGAAACTTTCTTCTGGTAATCAAGCAACTTGCATATATACATCCCTCAATCACTGACCATGTAGAAAAACATCATAGAAACCTCAATCACTGACTGTTGCCGATCACACTAGATCTAGCCTTTTTTCGCTATAAATATTTGGAAATAACACATCCAGTGACTTGGAGGGTGAGAAAGAAGCAAGATTTTTTTTTTTTTTTTTTGAGAATTCTACAGCATTCAAGTTTTAAGCTAATTGCTTGCATCAAACCCTCATTGACAACTAGCCGGTGAAAGAGGTTAGGAACATCATCCAGTGGCAAGTTAGCATAGATCAGATAGATTAGACAACCACACTGTGAACACTTCAGCTTTCAGGTTGCTCAGCTTTTACAGCTGACTTTGAGGTAGGAGCATCATCCGCACCTGGAGCAGTGGCAGCACCATTCTGGAGACTCCTAGCTACAACGAAGTCACTTAGCACATCGAAATTCAGTCTGCCACTGACCTTTCTTCCACTGCAGATGAGAGGCATTGAATCAAAGTATCCAAGAGGGAAGTCAAATGGTACAAGGGATGTCTCATGAAATACCAGTTTAGACGGTCATTGATGGCTGACAGATCTTTTGAAGGGCTCTGATACGCGTGTGTGCTTTCGCCAACACATGCATAGTAACTCTTGGAGCTTGGAGAGAGCAAGGCATCCATCTGGAAACATTGAATGATGCTTTTGCATAAATTTGAGAAAGGCATTAAATCATGAAGGTTAGATTTTGATCTAAACCTTCTCGAATCCAATAAGATGATAAATGATTTCCTTTTTCTACATGCACAAGCATTGAATCCATTTCTCCTAAATTTTCTCCCAACTGTTGCGGTTTAGATTCAGAAAAAGGTTAACATAATGGAGATCAATTCCTACAAAACATGCTTGGACACTAGATCTACATGGATAAACAAGAAATTGAAGGTTTAAAGTGATGAAACTGACATGAAAATTGCAGAAAACTGCACACCTTAGACGATCGCAGAGGTGAAACATATACATTATGACCAGCAGAGACTTTCTTTGGAGACATGTCAGGAAGATGTGGAAAAGAGGATATCCTAGGTGATCCTGGAATTTGATCTGTTTTAGATGTTCTTAGCAATGGTTCATAGCTCATACAACATAGTATTACATTTCGAAATAAAATAAACTTACTATCAGAACTAATCTTGTCTTCAATGGTTTTGTTGCTACAGGTACTCACACCGGCATGCCCTAGTTCAACCAACAAAGGCTTCACTGAAGGAACAAATACCTCATTGTAAAATGTAATGATATCGACATGCTCCTGGCCTGTTTTCTGTTCACATATATGTCAGAATGAATTCATAAATCTTCTAACTAAATGGAACAGAGTAAAGATATATTACCCCATTTCGGCTGTTCAGTGGCCAGTGAACAAAAACACTGCGAAAAACTTGAGGTTTACATTGTGATTGCCTTCTGTAATTGTAAATGATCTCCTTAAAGCTTAGGCTGAGTTGAGAAATCTGTGGAAAGAATGCAAGATTCACATGCCTTTCACAGCTCACAAGAAATGGAAAAGGAACTCCTAGTCAACAGAGTTGTACCTTGGCAACCCCATAGAAGCTACAAAGAATTAATTGATCAATATGCCGATTAAAAAAAAGAACAGTTCGGTGAACAAGAATCTGCTGAATGAGAGAATAGATGCGCTCTAGAATTTGCTGGGACAACTGAAGCCTTTCACTCAAGCTTTTGATTCTGATGGCTGCCAGCTTTGTAATCTATGAAGCACCAAAGGAAAGGGAACAATTGGAAGAACAAATAAGTCACAACAAAACTGTCACAAGGGCAGCATTTATACATGCATCTATATTAATTCAAGGTTCATATTTAACCTTACTAAAGAAGATATTGATCCCTGTTTCTGCGCAGGTTTCCCCTCCTCCAGTTGGATTTGGGCGAGTTGGGCTGAATACAAATTTACTTTTTAAATTCAGAGACTGAAAGATTTGGGTAATTGGAATTAAACATATATCTAAGCGAAGTCATTAACCTTGCAAAAGCAGACTGAAGAGGTACTTTAGATTTGGGGCTATGAAAGGCGCGATCCTTCACAGGTGATTTTAGGAAGTTCCGTTCTATTAACACATTTCGGTACTCATTGCATGCTTTCTTTGGAGATCTAGGGTCTTCATTTTGTTCTGTAACACCAGTCAGAGAATAACCATTTAGTTCAGTACTTCAGGAATGAATAAACATATAATGATTTAATCTGAGTCAACAAAGAACTTTGCCAAAGCACTAATACAATTTAATCTGAGTCAGGAAACATATAATGGGCTATAGATTTAATCTAAGATGGTGCACAAGATGCAACAAACTCTGTAACAGTTAATGACAAGGTAACGAAAACTAGGTATTTGAGCAGGAATGGTTTCAGTAGCTTGAAATGCTTGCTGCAATAGGATAGTCACCATGCAATCACAACTGAACTATATGAAAAAAGAGAGCAAACTTCGGCATTGAATTTTGTCGAAGGACAAACTTGTTAACACAAGTATACAATAGGTGAACTATGGTTGACTTTCATTTATTCGGAAAAAAAAATAACCTAAATTAAGTTTCTTGCAACACTGACCATTAGAAACACAGAGAGCAGAAATCAGATACTACTGCTGGATTCACAAACTAAACTTTGTGAATCCTTAATGGAAAATGATCAAACCAAGAGACAGAAGCTAATTTAATGTGGCTTATTTTGCTTAAAAACACTGTTAGTTTTGCAATAACTAGCTACACCATGTACTTATCCTCCTTAAAATATGATTTTGTACATGTCTAAGATAAACTTTCATGATTAACAAGTAACCAACTTCCAAACAAACAAAACACAATTATAGTTCCAAAAATAACTTATTATGACACTGCAAAGAGATAAATTGCAGGCTTCACAGAATGATGCTACAAACCTGGGGATTGCTCAGATTTTTGGAAAGGTAGAGTCAGGCCTCCTGTAGAAACATTATAATTCCCAGCGATCGTATCAAGAGAGGGCATTGGTTCTGCTAATAATCCTAAACGATTTATTTCTGTAGAAAGAACTGGTCTTGCTACTATCAAAGAATTATACATTGAGGAACCTTTTTCCCATGCCATGCTTTCTAAGAGCCTCTCTTCCAGGGAATTTAAATGTCTTTTCAACTCACGGGGAAGACTTTCCTCATGCCTGACATAACTTTCAATGACCTTGCTCAAATCAAAGGCTGTGATGCCTGTTTTCTCCAAAACAGCAGGAAACATCAAAGTAACAGTCTTATGCGCAGTCAAAACTAGTTCAGATGAACAAGCAAGCATGCAGCGATGAAACCGTTCATTTGATAACAATGAAGTAAGATTGCTTCCATTTAATATATGTGATTCCGCTCTGCACATCGCCTCCAAAACCCTGTAGTATAATTTAAGTGCCTCCAACTTTCTCTGCTCAGCCCATATACTATCCATCCGTGCAGAAATCTGCATGCTACCTGAAATATGCCTATCTCCAAAAGCAGAGGAAAGAAAAATAGCTCCGAGAATAATGTTGGCTCTTTGTGTAACTTCACTGGTTATATCCTTGTCACAGGTTGAAAGGAAACGGAGAAGCTCTGGCGAAGGCCTTGAAGGAAGAGGAGATATAATGTTTCGAAGCCACTTTGCCATGGTCATGGCAGAGCTCACTGGCGTAACAGGAGCCAACTTAGTGCTCCCAATAAGACTTCCATTCAAAGGAGAACCAGGAGAACATGGTGGAGACAATGGACTTGTGATAGACTTTGCTGGTGAAGCAATTAACTCATACTTTCTCTATGATTGAATAATAACATCAAACAATCAGACAGATTGTGATAAGTTAAAAAGAAGCAAATTGCTGCAAAACCATACCTTTGTTCCACACATGCTAATAGCACCTCCAGATAAGCTTCCACTTCCAATTAGACTATCGCTGTCATTAACAAACATTCGCTCATCTAGCTCACCTTTAAGGATTGCATCTTCATAATCTTTCTCTAAGATAAGTATACTTGACTGTAATGACTTTGCCTCCAAGAGGTCATCAAAGTAGGTCAAGCCATCTATAACATAGCAATAACTATTATGGCACATTAAAAAGAGTATGAAGTAAAAGGGCAGTAAAGGTGGATCAGGACCTGTGTCAATATAAGCCAGACATTCATTCTTTGCATTTGAAGCTTCTTGTGGTTTTTTCTTCAATATGCCCCCTATCAAATTATTTGCCATTTCCATTACTCCTCGCAATTCGTCCTCTGAGGCATCATACTTCTCACATAGAGAAGCTAAAAGGTTGACTCCCTTATCGGACCGTTTAGCTGAAAGTGGAATGCCATGTTACCAATCACAACTAAGATGGGAAACAGTATACAAATGATTGACTCACAATATTGGAAACAGCAACAAGACAGAAAAAGTATGGGATGTAATTACCGAAAATTGGTGAGTCTTGAATACTAAATTTCCTGATATGCTTGGGTGCATGAAGAATAAGTATAGCCTACATGGAAAAAAAAAACAATAATGAGTTGTTAAGGTGAATAAAATGTTTCTATAATAAAATACACCAGCATAGAAGTTTGAACTATGCTCCATAGACTAACCAGTATGGAAACTAGTCCATTAGTACATGTCACAAGATCCTTGAAGCGACCAAATGCATGCATGCGGAGAGCTAAAAATAATAGCCATCCAAATCGATGGTAGTCAGAAATATATCCCTTTCCACAAGCAGAAATTGTTGAATCGTGACCGTTGCTTGTATCAGTTTCCATGAATAACTCTTGGTATGCTCGTTTATAGTATCTGGTCCATCTCATCATGGTAAGCTTACTTGAGATTATATAGTTAACATTCAATAGTTACAACTATGACAATTTCAATCGAGAATTAGATTATATAAGAAACAAGTTGTATATTGGACATCAGAAATACATCCACTTCAACTGCAAATTGGAAATGGTATTTTAAAGTCTGAACAGTTCAAAAATGGTATTTTTACAGCCATGCAGGTATATGTAAAGGGAGCCAATTACACTAATTCTAGGTTCGGAAGTTACCAACAAATGCATTATAGTGTCATACAATGCACCATGAAATGCAAATCCATTTCTAATATTTGACTTTGAAATTCATAAGACAAGTATCTTCTCTAACTTGAAGTTGCAAAGGGAAAAATCCAACAAAAAGGAAAGAAATCAAATTCTGAAAACAATGTTAAAATCATTTCCAAGGACAATAACAAAGGAAATGTCAGAGTTATAATCCCTTCTAGATCATCCAATTTTACCAACATCACAGAGATATTAATACACTTTGTTGATACCCACCACTTGTGGTTAAATATGTGAAATGTCAATCCATTTCTACCATTTAATTTTAAAATTTGAAAGACAAGTAGGTCTCTAACTAGAAGTTACAAAAGAAAAAATCCAACAAAAGGGGAAAAATTTTCAAATTCTCAAAATAATGTTAAAATCCTTTATAGTTCATCCAATTTTACCAACATCATCCAATAACAAAAGGAAATACCAGAGTTATAATCCCTTCCAGATCATCCAATTTTACCAACATCGCAGAGATATCATTACAACTCATTGATGCATACTCCATCACTCGTAGTAAAATATGTGAAAGTGCTAAAATTAATCTGGATTGGAATGCAAAAATGAACATATGACGATCATAAAAATGAAACCATTAAATTTTTTCCTAGATACAAATACCAAAAGAATTTGGGATAGAATTCTTTTCCAAGCTCCCCTATAAAAGTAATCATTCACTTCCAACCAAAACTACTAAAAAGGAATTACACAGAAAATCAGGAGAAACAAGCCAACCGATCTAGGCTACAATGATGGTAGATGAAAGAACCAATGCCAAGAAGCACAAAGAACTAAGTGATGATTCTGGCATGATGTGATACTTGGAATTTTCTCTTTTCTGATCCAATTGATGGTTGTTTAGAATTTATAAAAATGACTAACCAATAGCATTGCAAGTTTTATCGAAAGGCAAAATGTCACTGTTAATCAGCCAAATAAGTCCATCAATCATTAGTTGCAGTGCAAATGTTGCTGTATAAACATAATCTTGGAACACTTGAACTGTCAGCCAAAAGTACAAGTATCAGTAGATTGAAAGAATACCTGCTAAGAAGACATAAGTGGACAATGTTCGCCTGTAGCTCCTTCACCTAATCAACAACAACAAAACATGAGTTCTAACTATCTGGGGTAGACAACATGGAACTATATGCAAGGGAAGAGAAGAATCTAAAACCAGTGACTAGTTGCTCAGTTAAGATACAGAAAGGAATACTTTTTATACCTCAAGCCTCTTCTCCCAGTCTGAACCATATAAACCACTTAATATGTAACCTGCCTTCAGACAAAATTGCGGCATCTCTTTAAAGAAATCCACAACACTACAAGTAGAAACGAAGGTTCAGCCACACAAACACAAGAACCCAACGGCAACAAGGGATCATACAAGAAAAGTAACTCACTTCAGCTTAAATATTCTCAGTATCTGACAGAGCGTGATGCCATTTTCTTCCTTGTCTTGCTTAACTCTCCCCTTGCCAAGCTTTGTCACACAATACAAAGTAATTGCAGACCAAAACCTCTCGATCTCCTCAGGCTACAAAATCAGTAGTTTTGATAACAAAACGACTAAACTTGACCCCTTCAAAACCTCAAACAACAGCCTAAATTCCCTTACCGATCCACTTCCAATAGCGGACATGTTTGCCAAGAGGAAGTGTTTGGTTTCCTTGAATAAAAAGATAGCCTGCCTAAGCATGCCCTCGTCAAGAGTCAGCTTACTCTGCATAACAAATCAGCAAATCACCCAAAAGAGAAAATTAGTTAGTTCAGATAGACCAGATCAAAAGAATCGCATGACATGTGTTAATTAATTAGACGACAAATTCCAGCAAACCTTGCACACATCAATAAAACGAGCTTCCATGGCGCCTCCGTCACCCTCAAGCGATGCAATCGAGGGTTTCACGTCCTCCATGTCCAAGCAGCACCTATCGACTCAAAATTTATCCTCAGAAACCCTAGCCGGCCAACCTTCTTGGCTCCGAAACTCGCCAAAGAGTAGATCCGACCAAAGACGACCGAGAAGCTAGAAATCTCCAAGGCAAAATTGGTAACTTCTCTCAACCCCCGACCAAAAGCTGCAGAAGAACCCCGGAATTGACGGATCAAGCGAGAAACGAAACCGGCGGCGGTGGATCGAGGTCGAAATCGACGACTGTAGGGTTTTGGGATCGATGCCGCACAAAACCCTGCTTTCCCCTCCCTCTCTCTCTCTCTCCTCCGCCTCCTCGTTTCCCTCCCTTTTCTCCCGCCGCCTTTTATACCGGCGATGGATCTCCCTCCATTTTCGCGCGGGAAAATGGATATGCATGCGATGTGAAGGCGGCATACATGCCATGGCCGACCATGCATACATGAGACATCCAACCATCGCAAGACGCGTGTCCAACAGCACCACTAACTTTCGTTTCATTGATCTTTTTTGCCACGGAAAAATTACGTGTTCTGGAGGACGACAAGGGTGGGACCGCAATTGAGCAAGGAAAGAGTCGAAGCACCACTAACTTTCCTACTCTTTTGTTGATTGGAAGACTTGATGTGGGCCCCGAGTTGCTCTGACTGCTTTACACGGACTGACCCAAATGGGTCGAGTCGGCGAAGTAGGGAGAAAGCTAATCTGTTATTGTAACCTGACCAGGAGCTACACGGATTTCATACCCTTCGGTTGGTTCGATAAGACACACAGGGCCCGCTTAAGTACGATGATCAGTCAATACAATTTTAAAATTCTAGATATATTAAGATATTATTTTAAGGATTTTGTTATTAAATTAAAACTTTTCATCGTATTATTAGATCCAGATTCCATCATATAAAATATAAAATATTCAAATTTTAATTGACATATCGTGATATATAATTATTTACTTATTTATAATGGAAAGAAATGTGTATTTTATTATTTAGAAAAACTAAAACTAATATATTTTTTTTTGCTTAATCCTTTAAATTTCACCAAATTCACTTCGCCTTCAAATTAGTAAAAAACTTTAATCCTTCAAATTATTTCGCAAATTTAGCGGACACTTCGATTGAGAATTTTCAAATAGAGAGGTTTATATTTGAAACTCTTTGTTGGCAGATGGGAAATCTGAATATTTGTCGGGTTTAACTGCAAAGGTCGGTGGGTCCGGTTCGGTCTGAAAATCGGTTCACCGGTTGAGCCGTAGAGAAATGTGACGCGCTCTCTCACCAACCCTACTCCCACACCTGAAGCATTGACTATAAATTGACCCCGGACGTCCGAGCCTGACTTCTCCGATCTGACCATGGCGGCCGTGGCTTCGGGCGGCGTGGTGTCCCCCTCCAACCTCCGCTTCCCCTCCTCCACCTACCTCTCCCGCCGCGCTGTCGCCCCACCTTCTGCCTTCCGCTTCCGCACCCCCTCGCTCCCTTCCTGTCGCCTCCGGATCTCGTTATCTTCCACTGCCCGGAGCCACGTCTTTGCGCGATCCGGCCACGGAGGAGGCTACGGAGGCGGCGACGACGGGGATGGAGGTGGCGGGGGCGACGGAGGGGAGGGTGGTGATTCGGGCGAGAACAACCGCGCCGAGGCGTTGCTCGTCCTGGCGAAGGCCGAGAGGACGCTCGAGAGCCTCCCCAAGGACTTGGCCGCCGCGATCGAGAATGGGAGGATACCCGGGTTGATCGTGCGGCGGTTCTTTGAGCTCGAAAGGTCGCCGGTATTCCGGTGGCTGCTCCAGTTTGGGGGATTCAAGGAGCGGCTCCTCGCCGACGACCTTTTCTTGGCTAAGGTCGCCATGGAGTGTGGTGTTGGCATCTTCACTAAGGTGCTATGTTCGATCCCTTAAGAAAAGCATCGGACCTCTCGATGGCTGTTCTTTCCCAAATTTTGGTCTCTGTTATTGTGGATCTATTATCTTCACCAAGTATGGACATGGTCCAAGGAGCCTGTTTAATTGGATGAATAATTCTTGAATAGGACGGAAGAGGATCCGGGAGGTAAAGTAACAAAAATGTTTAAGGAACAATCTCTTAGTGAACTTTTCTTGTTCCTTTCCCAATTCCCCCCCTCCACGCTAACATTTGAAAAGGATTTTTTTTTAATTAATTTTTATGAATTTTTCTTATTAAATTAGCTGATAGTTTATATACTTAATTTCTCTAAGTTGGTTTTGGGCTTTATTTATCACAAGGGTTTTTATTGAAAATGCTTGAAATAGTTAGTCCAATGAAGGATTTTGTTTTAGAAGGTACAGAATAACATTCCAGGCTTTCCAGCGTCAGAGTAATTATTTTTAATCTTCAAAAATTGCTTTAGATACTGCAAGCGCACATGCCATTGGTTTGATGATTTTTCCTTGCCTGAATTTTTTGCTATACACACGCACATATAGTGACTGAAAATACTTGAAGAATCAGTTTTCTGATACTCTTATATTTTAGCTGAGTTTTGGATGAAACATGTGTTTTAGTCATGACATTGATGCCAGTTCTAGGTTGACTTAGTGCAAATTATTGTCTTGTATTTACAACAATGTTCATGCCTGTAATGACTTTTCCTTTTGTAGAATCTCCACCATCTTATTTTTCATTTGTTTTTATCATGTATGCATATCTTATTTCTTTAATGATATTTGACTTCCTCTAATTCTAGTATGAGCTTACTCATTTCAGACAGCTGCTGAGTGGGAGCGTCGCAGAGATAACTTTATTAAGGAATTGGATTTCGTTATCTGTGATGTGGTATGATTTATGTCATGATATTTCCTTTTAGTTTGATTAAAGGCTCAGCTAATTAGTCCTTTTTACCCTTCATGTGAGGATGATTCACCTTTTGAGTTATGATCTAAAATTTTTCCATATAATACTTGCTACTATATTGTTGAAGTAGGTCGGAACCAAATCAATCACAAAATGACTCGGAAGGAAAACAGCCTGTCATATAAGCTCTCAAAGGATATGTTACAAGCATAAGATTGAACACAAGCAATGGGATAGTTTGTAGACTTGATAACAAGAGCGATCTTGTTGATATCTAGTAATCTTGGGTTGGTAGAATACCAACTCGTAGTGTTCATATGGACAGAAGGGCATCAATCTTTATATTGATAGGATAAGGAAATAGATGTTGAATATTTGAATTTGTAAACTGGTGTCCTTTATATTACTTCCAATTCACACTGTTCTTCATATTCTTCATACATATGGATTGTAGAGCATAACTAGATTGTAACCAACTACTCGACTACAGAAATCAACTGCATAGCTACATGCAACTTCCTGTTTTATCCACATTGTTAGTGCAGATTGGTAGCACTTGATTGTTATATAGCTGGCATGGAACAACAGTACTTCATACTTTTGTTGCAACTCTACCACCTGAGTCCCAACTCAGCTATACCGTGAGGGCTAAACCCTATGAGTCAGAAATAAGAGACCTGCTGTCAAGTAGGTATGGGAGGTTGTTGACAATGATCATGGAGGCTAGATGAGCAATAAAGCCACAGTCTTTGCTGGAAGGGGAAAAGGAAAGCAATGAAGCCTAGAAGAACGAAGAGTAGGACGAGTTAGATGCATGAACTACAACATTTATATTGTTATGCGGATGCTTATAACAATATCCTTGCCCCATTTGTGGCTACTATAATTCTCAAAGTATTAGGGCTCTAAATTGGCAACTTAATATATGTCATTTAGTTTGCTTAGATTGTGTTTCCTAGAGGGAAGAAAAGTCCAAGGGAGGGAAGTGAGGGTTGGGAAAAGTTAATTGGAAAGATAAAAAATTTATCCTTCAGAGGTATTTCATTTGAGTGATAGAAATCAGGAGAAGGATTCTTTACTTTGTTGAATTGAAGTTAAAAATTGATTTCAATTTTTTTTTCTTAATTAGTTTCATTCCACCCAAATTGCCGTCCCATCTAATTTTGGCGGAAGCAATTCCTCAGCCATCTCTTTCCCTTCATCTTTTTCCTCACATAGCATGGAGGAAACGCTGTTCCTTGTTTCATTTTTTCTCTTCATTTTTCCTCCTAACAGAACACACAGCCTAAATCTTGAATTTTAGAATCATTTTGTGGAGTTTAACATGGTTTTGTGGATTATCTACTAGATGAACTAATTCAGTTTTATGTTAGTAGATATGTGATTTATGCAAAATTGAAGAACCCAATTCTATAATTCATGTGTCTGAGCAGTTATTTAGAGTGGAACAATACTGAAAAATTGATGAATCTCTAATTAACTTGACCTAGTTCCTAAAAAATAAAAAATAGTTGAAGCTTTGAGGTAAATAACAGCTAGAAAGAAAACAAGATTTGTTAAAATTATATAGATAGATTAACATGGAAAGATATCAATTCTATCATCAATCAGTACATGTGGCATGTCCACATGGTCTATTTCAAGTCAAATACTAAAAGATCTACATAATTCAATTAAATTGACAGTAGCTAAAAGTAAACAAAAATTGATGTTTCTAAAAGAAACATCGTGATATCACATGGTATCTAACTGTGAAACAGACTCACTTGATATGCCATATGAATAAATTGAGACTCATTTGAACTGTAGATAGACATATTATGTGGCAAAACATGATAACGTTCACGTCAAGTGCTCCTCATGACCAGTCCTTCGGCTTAATGAAGGGTGGTAAATCGCAAAGAGCTTTGCCTTGGCACAGTGTCCCTTTGCATGGGGGAGGTCAGAAATCCAGCGAGACATTTCACACATGCTAAAAATTGACCCTAAGACCTCATATGGTAGCACTCATACTGTTACCAACTGCGCCAACCCATGGAGGCTTAAACAACCAGATTATCATTGTTGGAGATTGTTATTTGTTACAAATTTTAATTAAAATTGTTGCAGGCCTCAAGTACCATTTTTAGCAATTAACCCTTTGATTTTTCATTCTAGTTCATATCATATGGAAGTGTTCAAGTATTTATCATTTTTCATTTTCATCTTTAGCCTTAGTTTCTCTTGATTCAATATGTTTTTCTTTCAATTCCTGTATCTGTTGTGGTATATAAAGGCCGAATCACCAGCATAGAGTTAACTGTCAGGAACATGGAGCAATCTGGAAGTTGTAAAGATTGTGATTATGGATCATGATATGTAAATGCTTTGTGGTACATTCAGACAACAGGTTGTAAGCTTAGTTCAGAGCCTTACCTCTTATTAATCCTGCTTTCTTTAGCGGACCATCTTGAAGTCTGAATCATTTGAAAACTTAGTTTAAACAGGAAATATTGATATCTTCAAAATCTTCTTGCATATTTTCATCGTTTTATTATGCTCTACTTTTTTACTATCCGTGTACATTAACAGCCTGATATTATGTTGTCATTAAATACCTCCATTATGATCATAACATTCTTGATTGCGTTAGCATAAGCAAATTTTTTCAACATCGTGTCTTGCTAACTTTTTAAGTTGCGGACATGCTTGCATGTCTTACATGTTTAACAGTGTGCTCAATACTGATAGGTTCGTGTAAGTGGAACTGTGAATTTTAAATTGTTAATGTTGCTTAGGTAATGGCCATAGTTGCTGATTTCATGCTCGTGTGGCTTCCTGCTCCGACAGTATCACTACAAGCACCTCTTCAGTTGAACACTGGACCGATTGCAAAGTTCTTCTATAGCTGTCCTGATAATGCTTTTCAAGTAAATGTTGATCTATACTTGTTTATAAATGCTTTTTACTCTATGAGTAAATATGAATTGTTTATAAATGTTTTTGACTCTATAAGTAAATATGAATTATTTTCTTATCAGATTGCTTTAGCTGGAACATCATATTCATTCTTGCAGAGAGTTTGTGCAATTCTGGTATAGTATTGAACTTCTTGATGAGTTGGTTATGGTTGACTTTGTCTTGACTAAACAATGCGTCCTTCCTTTAAGCTGGACCATTAAATTATTTTTGAAGTTTCTCCACCTCTTTTGCAGAGAAATGGTTCAAAGCTTTTTGTTGTTGGGACTAGTGCTTCCCTGGTATGGTATAATTGTCCACTTTTTGGACATTTTCATAAAATATTCAATCTTTTTTTTTCAAGTCTGATAGCAGCCTATTATGTCTTTGCTTGTTATAAAATTATTGAAAGTTTGCATCTTTACCAATACTTCTAAGTTTGTAAATTGATTTATTTCATCTTCTCATATTTCCTTGTATAGCACCATGAAGTAGGATTTTAATATCAGTAATTATGCCAAGGGAAAAGTTCTATACGTAATTGAGAAATTTCAGAAAATTTTTAGTTTCCTTGAACATTGTATTTATTTTACATGACGATTAGATCCTTCATATCTAACCAATCAAGTGCTATTCAATTTGCTAGTGGCATGGTTCTTTAATGCATATAAGAAGTGCATACCTAAGAATAACTAGGAATTCATTTTCCATTTTTATCTTCATGAAATAGGACAGAGCTCAATGGAAGAAGGATAAGGCCCATGCATCTGTCCCCAGTATGTGGGACAAACAAGGCTTGGTGTCCAAGTCCACAGTTGCAGCATAGTTGTTAAACTCATTTTAACCTTTGTTATATAGTATCATCCTTTTTATACCTTTGATATTATTTATGCATAACAAAGTGTGAGTTTCTCAAATTGCACATACATTATTTAACTCTTTCAAATGCCATTAGGTCAATTATTATGATTATGATGAGTTGACTGGTAGTTGTTACCTTCAGCACTAATATATTAGGATTGAATTGGACATCATGATTGTTTGGAGAGTGAAGGAAAAGAAGTTGCACATTTCCTTCAAGTAGTTGTGGAAATAGTCAACATCTGATAGTAAAATTGGCTCTTGGTTTTTACAGCTCTCAAAGCTTAAAATTTCACTAAAAGTATTATGTCCATCTCTCAGTTACAACTTCTTTATTTAGTTACTTCATCATATCTCTATTATGCTTAATGGATAACTTTGACTTTGTGCCGGCCATCTCTGAAAGCATGAATTGAGATTCTGTTGCAATTGTATAAACATTTCTTAAATTTATATCAACTCAATCAATGTCACTTTTGAGCATATACACCAACTTCAGCCAGAGAATTACTTTACAGCTCTCAGCAGCTGCACAATGACATGTCTTTATCATTTATTTCAAGTGCTATATCAATTTTATTTTCCATTTGTGGAGCTCTTTGTTGCGTAGCAAGCTAATCATCGATTGGTGTTTACCGTGTAGCTTGAGTGGCTCTTTGTATGATTGTTAATCTGTGTAGGTTTATTTATTTAGCAAGTAGATATTTTATTTAATTCCTATATACAGTTGTGATGGTTCTGTTCTAATAAATGCAACACAGTTTCTTTCCCAACTATTTTGAGTTACATATAGAGAAGCCCCTTGCACACCCAGGTGATCAAAATCAATAAACAGGACTGAATTTTGGCAATAATATCATGCATTACTTTTGATAGTCTCTGGATACCTAATAGCTGGGTTTTTTTTTTCTTTAAGAACACAACTTGTTTCAATAATTTGATTCAATAATCATGGAAATTGCCAGTTAAAATCTGTTGGTGGCTGCGGATGTTTTACAGATTGGGACCGGTGTAACCAATGCTTTAATCAAGGCCAGGCAGGCAATCGACAAGGATGTTGAAATAGAGGCAGAGGATGTTCCCATTGTATCTACCAGTGTCGCTTATGGTGTCTATATGGCCGTTTCAAGCAATCTTAGGTATAAATCCCAAATTTTTCTGACTTATGTTGCTTTGTTTTGACTTGAGAACCTGCTCATTTACTATGACACTTATCAATATAACTGTTTCTCAAATCATCTGAATGACTGAGGGAAAAGGATTTCTGGCACTTTTAGCAACCTCAGTAGGTAGACAGCATCAGTGAGTTTAGACGACAATTCATGGTTGTATCTTAGTCGCTAGGTTTAAATTTTAATTTCAAATCTTTTGAGGTTCACATCAATTTTTTTCCTCATTGATTCCTGCAATATGGACAAGATACTTCCAGATCAAGTAACCTGAATTCTTTTTGTTTCATGAAACTTTTATATATCCTATGCAAGCAAATGATCAGTTGTGTTTACTTGATTGTGAGGAAATAGAAGTAAAATAGTTTAAGCGAAGAAAATATAAAAGAAATGAATTGTATTATTTCATTTTCACTCTACTTCATTGGCCTCGTTGACTTGATGAGATTGAAGGGAGTTGAATACTCATCATTACTTATTCATGTTTATGAGATGTGTAAATTTCATTTCCCTCCATTTTCAACTGATTTGGTTGGAAATAAAATTAGATAAAAATGAATTGATTTAAATTCAATCCTCTTCTCTATTTCCTTTCCAGTAAACAAGTGACATAAATCATTTTAGTTCTTTTCTTTTCTTTTCTTTTTCTTATCTTTATCCAAGAAACACAGCATAAATGCAAGTACTTTTCACAGTTTTTTCCTCTGAACGATACCATCCTCGTTGAATACTACTTTCTTATACCCATGCTAAATGGTCAACGCCTCTAGTAAGTCCATATTATAGGTATGTGCCTAATCTTTAGGATCTAAAATTCCATTTATGGGAAAACTGTTTTCGCGTGTCAATCACTCGCTTGGAATAAATTTCTAATAGTCACATGCACAATGTGAAATTTGCAGGTGGAAATGTTGTTATAGTATGGATGCTTACTTATTGTCGTCCAAGCCAACAGCAGGGTTGTCAAAGAATTATGTTGCAAAATATGATTGAAATCAATATAACACCTTTTGGATTTTGTTCTGTGCCCCCTAACTTGAATAGAATCAATATTTACAAATACTTCTACCATTTTGATTCTGCTCTATCAATTTATTCAATTTTTAATCTCATAGTGTTACTCGTAAGCATTAGATGGCTAAATATTAAATCATTCAAACTAATATATTGATTTCATTTGCTGACGCCAAAGTTGAATTCTCTACAGGTACCAAGTGTTGGCTGGTGTCATTGAACAACGTCTCTTAGAGCCCCTGCTACACAACCACAAATTAGCACTCAGTGCCTTGTGCTTTGCAGTTCGTACAGGAAACACATTTTTGGGATCCCTGCTGTAAGTCCCCTCTTAAATTTACATTTGGTAAATATTTTAAAACCAGATACCAAACTGGAACTGAATTGCAGTTCCATCCGGATATCATTTTGAACAAGCTAATCAATTAGGGGACCAAAATAATTGGTCTGGTTACGTATTTATTACATCCTTTTAAGATAACAATCTAGTTATGAAAAATCATAATTATACATAAACTACTATAAAAAATAATAATTAATTACGTAGCACATTTCCAATAAGCATTCATATAGAAATTAAAATAATCAATTTGTTATTACATTTATCCAAGTGGAAGTGAAAAAAGGAAGACCAATTTAACTAAAATCAGCGACCAATTTAATCCTGTTGAGCACCCTAGTCAGATTTTTCAACATCGCCTGGTGTTTACCGCTCGAAGCGTATTTGTTTTCTGTTGAACAGGTGGGTTGATTATGCTCGTTGGGTGGGCGTCCAAAAGTCTAAAGGTCATGAATCATCTTCTGTCTGACAAAAGGTGAGCTGGAAAAACTGATTGGAACTTTTTTTTTTATCAAAGCTTTACTAGATCAAGCATGTAAGACGACTTTTTTTTTTTTTTTTGCCGAGTTTGATTTTTGAACCAGGTTACAATTCTTCTTCTTTTTTTTTTTTCGCCAATTGTTGAGTGGAGTTATGGATTCACATTGAATCGCCTTGAAGTGAACAAATGCATCTGTCATGTATCACAACTTTGCTATTATGTTTCTCGAGGGATACCATAGCTGTTGTTTGGATTGAAGCCGTTCCTATATTTTTCATTTTTTTCTGAGTTTGGGTCATCAATGTGGTGGTTGATATGGATGTAGATCTTGAATCTATTATACATTAGCCCCTAGGCTTGCTCGGACAGCTAGCACAGTCGTATTAAAGTCCGAAAGGGCAAAGAGTCGATTCCTGAATTTTATCGTCAGGCTACCGATGACTCTGCATTTCTGCATTAGCTGCCCTGGATTCCTAATTTATTCCTTTCATACGTAGGAGCAGCAATAAGAAGCTACTAATGTGGCGATTCTACATTTTTTTTTTTCTTTAATCTATTATACATTTATAATCTCTTGATCTTCAAAAGATTTGTCAAAATATAATCTCTGACCTCTTCATTACTCTTGTTTCATTTAATTTATATGTTTGACTAAGCTCTGTCCAATAATTTGGAATATCAGTAATACCAACTTTTAGAAGTGACTTTTAAAATATTCATCTCTTTATTGTTTGTTCCTCTTGAGTTTTACCAATGCACTGCATCCATAAGAGCTACTTGATTCCGACTTCACCTAAACCAAAAATACTAACTTGACCTATTCGATTTACTTGCTTTGCTCAGTGTATCCAGCTTACCTACAAGCTCATCTCAATTGACAAACATTCTTATTTGATCCACTTATTCTGCTTGTTTTCATTTAAATTAACAAACTATTAATATTATATTTAACAGCGAGCTGTTCACTGAAGAAGCATTGCATAGCTGGTAATTTGCAGGAGCATTTTACTTAACGTTGTTCATTTATAAAAAAGACAATTCGACTTTACAAAAGATTATTTTTAAAATTTAAACTTGTAATCTCTAAATCAGACACAATTTTACAGTTGCATAAACTCTTATTCACTTCAAATTGTTCATTTCTAATGAGCGCACCAACAAAAAGTGTTTAAACTAAGAGAGTATAGCGTGCTACATCCAACTTTAGCAAAATTTAGTTTCCATCCCCAAAGTTTCTTCTTTAATTTCATCCGAAGATAATTCTCTCTGTGTTTTCATACACAACTGTAAACCCACAGAGACAGTGAACAGAGAACACTTAAACTCAGCACACAAAATATGGAGCTGTAGACTACATGAGAATCAAACAAAAGAGATCAATGAACATATAAAAACAGTCAGATGGTTAAGTACTGATTATCTCACCACTTTGGATCATTTTGCAAAAATAAAGATGCTGCTATTATTCTGGATCAGGAGAGCCACCAGGTACCAGCTGCACAATCCAATGTAAAAAAAATGAGGGGGAAATTAGAAAATGCAAGATAAAGAAATAGATGATAGATGATGATATATATAAATGTTATTCTACCAAACATCTCTATTATCTATCGTTTAATCCTCTAGGATTAAATTATAGTGCTCACCCAATTGGATGGTAGATAATAGAGGTACTCAAGAATAAATTGTATAGAAAATCATTCCTTTTATATATATATCCTGTGTACCCACTCGCTGCACGCCAGTGCTCAACTCGTGCATATTCAGCGGCTGATTTTTTCGATGTCGATGGCAACAAAGCTATTAGCCAACTCCTGAATCCTAGGGAGATACCGACGCCTTCGATCACAGTCAAAATCAAGCTGAATTGTAACCGGAATCCAATTGGACTCCGACGCTGGCCCGACTATAGTCGAATTCCTGCCCAAATTCGACCGTCAAAGATTGATTTCATGTCGAACAGTGGGAGGTTACTGTGCATTGCACAGGATATCATTTTCCTATATATATAGAGAGAGAGAGAAAGAAGGGATATCCTACAGGCTTGCGTGCCTGTCATTCAGCGGTCAATTTCTTCGGTGTCAATGGTGACGAAACTATACGCCAACCCCTGAACCCTAGGAGGATGTCAGCATCGTCGATCGCGGTCAGAATTCAACCGAATCGCGGTGATTGGTCAGATTCCGACCAAATCACAGCCAAAATTCAGCCGTGATCAGGTCGGAGTCAAATTTTAGCCCGACCGCAACTGGATTCCGATCGAATTGCGACTAAAATTCAACTGTTGTCGAGCCAATATCTGAGTCCAGCCCAACAACGGCCAAATTTCGACCACGATTCAACCAGAATAACATCCAATCACAGCCGCCAATGATCACACACAGGCGGCCACGATTCGATCGGATTCTAACTAAATCGCAGCCCAAATGCAAATGTTGTCACACTGGATTCCGACATCGATCCGACTGCAACCGGATTTCAGCAATTCGGCTAGAATCCGACGGTCAAAGGTGAATTCAACGATCGAGCGTGTGAGTT